>JAECUM010002290.1:0-94148 GCA_016617855.1 Megalonaias nervosa
AGTTGTGTGTATGTGAGAAAGCTTGCCAGTAGCATCCTATGGGTCAGTTGTTCTTTCTGGGATTTGCCCAGATTCTATCTCCATCAAAATTTACTGACTGCAATGTATAAACCCAACAAAAACCAAAAACCAGTTTTGTGCCAATAATGGAGATAGGCCCAATATGGCTGAAGTTATTAATGATTAAGGACTGTTCCGGTGGCCTAGCGGTTAGAGCGTCTGCCTCAGATGCAGGAGGCCATGGGTTCAAACCCTGGTAGAGTCCTACCAAAGACTTTTAAAAATGGTATTAACTGCTGCTTCGCTTAGCACTCAGCATTAATGTGACTGGGTGGGACATCATGCTACATGTCTGTGGCATGATGTCTCAGTGCTAAATATCGCTATAAACTGTCACACTACAGACATTGTAGCAATATGACTGAAAAATTTTAAAGCTATGTTAAAAATCCAAAACACACACACACACACACACACTAACAACAAAAAAAGGGAAAAGCTTGAAAGGACTTTAAAAAGATTTCTCAACTAAAGTTGATAGCATACTGATATGTGGGTTGTTCAAATGATACAGATCAAATGCACATTTTGTGCACTATTACTAAAATTTAAAAAATCTCATAATTTCATTCTCAAAATCCATAGCAGAATTTGACTAAACTGAACAGAAAGCAATCTGGTATGCAGTTGAATGTACAGCCTTATTTCTTTCCAGCATTTTTCATCGTTTTCTTTTTTTTTCCTATCTTTTGATGACCATACTGACCATTGGTGCAGTAGTAGTTTTTTTCTCTCAAATTTCTTTAATTAATTAGCACCAGACCACTGTTCTTTTTATTTTGTCACAAATTCTGTATACTATTATTTCAGGATTACCAGGTTGTTGATTCTAGTGATATACATCATTGGGAGATCATTTATAAATGATGTGATACGTGTTGAAATTTGTAATAATAATGAATATGGAATTTTTATTATGGAAGATTAAAATTAAGTCCAGCAGAAAACTCCATATTTGATTTTTAATTATATTTGTATTTTTTCTCTATTTGTATTTTTTTTTCCACCCAAGTCCTATTTTTACATTTCCTTAAACAGATAAATTTGCATTTTGGTATTCAATGTAAGCACAAAATAATGTTATTAGAGATGAGGATTAGAGTAGAGGAAAAAACACTGCATCTATTTTTGTGTTTTACTTGTTTTTCTGCAGCAAACGCCTACGGTAATGTGCTATTCCTTCCAAATCTCATTTGATGTATTGATCCATTTCAGACTTGTCAGAGAAATTGGATCAAGTGACAAAGAGAGTTGGGTGGCATAGACCAAAAATAGCTTCTTAACAGTACAAGATTTCAAATCATAGCAACTCTCAGAATGCAGCATGTGTTGTCTTAATAGACTGATTCTAATGCAAGGAAGATGTCACATAATTACCATCGTAAGTTGACTTTTTTTCTATCTATTAGTGAGCCAGATTTGGATGCTTCACAAGCTGTAATTTTGCTTCAGTACAAGAACAAAATTACCTTACTGATCTAATTTTATCTTGCTGTTACTATATTTGTACTGTAATTGGGCATATAATGATAACTTGTGCAAAAGATCATATGGCAGTAGTGTACTTAGGGTCATCAAGACTAAATATATTTTGCCCCAAAAAATCAGCTTCATTATATTTCTGTTTAGTTATTCCTCAGTGACTATTTTGGGAAATTAAATGCTATGAGGGATTGTAATTTATTTAAATTCTAAGCTTCGATACATAAGATCATTTTCAAAGGTAACGAAGTGAAAATATTGCAGCTGATCGCATCGCATTGCACACAGGTAGATTGTTTTTAAGTACCGTATCATGATCTACTAGATTGTGTGACCCTACCAAATATTTTTCTGCTGATAGTAAATCATCCTGGCTGTGGTATACATGTAGAGATATTGTTGAATGTGAATGATACATGATACTGTTATTAGGTGTTCTGAAAGAAATTCTGAAAATATCTTGTGTTTTTTTAATCCAGTATTATATAATAGTTTGTCTCTATGTGAATTTGTACATGTTTATTGTCTGTTAACTTCTACATTGTGAAAACTGGACAGAAGACTTGTCAGCGATAGTCCTTTGGGTGTAGATTATGTGAAAACTTTATGATTTTGATCTCTTCCCATTGAAAATGGTTGGTTAGGGTTGGGTTGTCTTAAAATAAATTTCAAATAATTTCGGAGTTGCATTTCTCAGATGTATCATAATGTGATCCTTGTCAAGATACATAGCAGGCCTGGACTCCAAGTTGTGCCTTTGGACCTCTCTAACTTTGGAGACTGGGCTCCTGGGTCATAACAGAAGTTATTATGATCAACACCCTATAGCCATACATGCACTTAATGGATATGAAACAAGAAATTTGTACAGATTTTATCTCTATACCCTCTCTCCAAGTCCCATACACTTATGCTGTGCATGAAAAGCTAAATTTTTATATGCAGTTGTTATTTATCACAAGGTCCCATCATTACTCAGAGGCCATCTTTACCCAGAGGGGCTCAACTCCAGGGCTATAGTTTAGAAACAATTTTGATGCCTTCTCGTATACACTCGTTGAGTATGAAGATTTTAATTCAGATATGATACTAAACTTGGTCCCAAGGTCTGTTCTTTGGAACAGAAACTTAAGGGAGCTGCAGTAGCTCAACTGGTAGAGCATTAGACTCCTAATCCAGTGGTTGTGGGTTCAGTACCTGGCCAGGCCAGCCTGGTTCAGCTGCATTGGTGTGTCCTTGGGAAAGGCATGTCACTCCCATATCCTTTGGATGATATAGCCAATACTGTGTTAAAAGTGCAGTTAAAACCCACATAAACAGAAACCTGACTCTGGCAACAGATATTTCGAGGGAGGGTGAGTGAGACAATGTGGGAAGCCTGGGGATATTTTATTTTTACAAATGATGTAGTTTTTCTTCTTGTTTTCTAGCTGGTGTTGGAAGGAAGCTAGATTTTAAGGGTAGTGTTGATTCTGGTTTCCAAGAACCTATTGGTAAGTCACAGATTTTAAAAATACTCTAAAATCTTGTAAATAAGTGTAGAACTTATTTTTTAGTTTCATGTGGATCATATGCATGTATTTTCTATGCACTTATTGACAGTATAATCCATTCCGTTACTGTTTCTTGTGGTTTTGGTATTTTTGTTTCTCCAGCTGATTTCTTTTATACCTGTAGCTTAAGGATGATTTCTTGTGAAATGTTGAAGTACAGTGAAGCCTGTATATGAAGGAGATGCAATAATGACAAAATTGTCCTTTACCTGTCGTAACTGTTGTATACAGGGCCAGTACTCTTGGTGTGCTGCACTGCTTATATGGTAATGGCTGAGTGTTGCATTTGAAAAACATTATTAGTTAAGAATGAAAATCCAGACTTAAAATTTCATAATCCTGTAGCAGTGAAACTAAACAATGAAATACATAATAAATTAAAAATTAAAAATGAATTGTAAATGTAAATGCATTAACATGCATTTGGTCTTTAAGTCCTTGTAACTAACAAATAATTTTAAACTTAAAATTACACCAGATTTTTGAAATTCACTTAGCCTCATCTAATGGTCAGTAGCTAGCATGACATTCATTGATTCCAACACAAATATTTAGTATGATCAGTTATGATTTTGGGCAAACTCTAAAGTAAACTTGTCATCATTTATATTATCTGCTCTTATTTGTTATCTGCATTCTTCCTTTATAACCACTCAGATGGCCTAGTGGTTAGAGCATTTACCTTGGATGCGGGAGGTTGTGGGTTTGAACCCTGGCTGAGTCATACCAAAGACTTAGATAAATGGTACTAACAGCTGCCTTGCTAGGTGCTCAGCATCAAGAGGTTAGTGTTAGGATTGGTCAGCCTGGTGTCAGGATAATGTGACTGGGTGGGACATGATGCTACATGTCCGCAGCATGATGCCTCAGTGCTAGAAATCACTATAAACTGCCACACTGCAGACATTGTAGCGATATGACTGAAATTTTTTAAATCTACGTTAAAAATCCAAATCACACACACACACACACACACACACACACACACACACACACACACACACACACACACACACACACACACACACACACACACACACACACATTGCACTAACATAAAGCATGGGTCTTGTAATGTTATTGGCTAGAAACAAAAGTTGATAAACTCATGTGGGTTTGTGACCTTTAAATAAATTTTCTTACTGAAGGCAGTATTATATGTTATACCTTTTTAGCTGTACTTGTCATATACCAATGTTCTCCTGTGGGCCAGCTACCGCTGCAGTCCCAATACGCCATCATTTTAGCCGAGTATGCTTTTGATCCTGCGGATATGTTTTGCTCCTCATACTTTTATCTTTTCCACTATCCTTTAAAAACATGTGTTAAATAAACATTCTGTCACATAATTACAAGCCCTATATCCCCAATGACACTTTTCCTTACCCCTTTTTGTGCATATAATAAGATAATCCAGGATAATTACTCATTTGTATAGCTGTTATCTTGTGTATCTGGCTTGACCTAACTGCAAGTGCATGACCTTTGATGCTGGTTTGTTCTTGAAACTGACATAGTTATGTGATCAGTCTGCTATGATGGAATCTACAGGTAGGATATATTGCAGTCCTTCTCATTACCAGTTCAGGTGGTGTAGCACATATTACTTCTGAAGTTAGCAAAATCCAATGTGCTCATTTAGTAACATGAACACAATGACTGTCAGAAAAATGTAAAATTACCTATCACCTGACTAGCTCCTTGTTGACCTGGATTAGATCAGATTCTGGATTGTGTTTCGGTTATTGGAATTTCTCTGGTGAAAAGAAACATTGAACGGAAAATCAACCTATCCTTGAATGGAGATACCCGTTTCCATATTGCTAAACTTTGGTTTAGAGCTACTTAGCAACAGTGAGGTGGGTTGGGGTGGAGTGGGATTACTTAAAATTCCTAGGGCACTATTACAATTATTATTTTGGTTGATACTTCTGCTTGTCATAGACCAAAGGGCTTATGTCATGAACTGTAATCTGTCATCTGGTGTCTTTCTGTCCATTAGCAGAGGTTGGTTATCGCTACTCATCCTAAACTACCTGTAGGATTGCCATGAAACTTTACAAACATATTCATCCTAAGGTCTAGATATTCCTAAATGGAAATGATCTGCTTAGACATCTAATATGGCCTCCACAGCAGTAACAATAATAATAATAATAATAATAATAATAATAATAATAATAACAACAACAACAACAACAACAACAACAACTTTATTTAAAGAATGTGATAAAATTAGTTGCATTGAACTAATCCTCCTTGTGGCCTTCTGTTCTATACATATTTACATTCAAAGTACATGTACAGAGTTACACACACACACACACACACACACACACACACACACACACAGAGCTTGGATAGTAATCCATATTTATACATGGACATAATAAATCTTGTTATTGCTACTCCTTATGGATAGTCATATCAAAACAGATTTTTCACAACAACAAAAAACAATTTTTGTAATGTCTGGTTGGTCCTAAATGAAAAACAGGCCAATCCATATATGGCTATCACTGCAGCCATCTTGAAAATCTTGCTATTGCTTGTGCTGTTGAATGGAAAGTTATACTGACATGGGATTTTCAACAGAAGACTTCTTATTATGTGTAGTTGGTCCTAAATGAAAATGGTTTCATATGAATATCCAATATGGCCACCACAGCAGCCATCATGAAATTCCTGTTAAGGTCATTAATCATGAAGAGCGGTTATATCAACATGGAGTTTTCACTAAAGGATATTTTATGATGTCAAGTTGGTCCTAACTGAAAATGGTGCCTATCTGACAGCCAGTATGGCCACAACATCAGCCATCTTGAAAATCTTGTTATTGCTTCTCCATTAGAATTAGGGACATGGGGTTTTCACTTGAAGACTTGTGAAAATTGTTCCACACAAAATCCAATTTGGCCACTACAGCAGCCTTCTTGATAAAATTGACCAGATGAGGTTCTCCTTTAAATAAAGTCATTATTATTATTATTATTATTATTATTGCTACTCCTCCTGGATGAAAAGTCATATTGATATGGAGTTTCTCGAGAATATTTCTTAATGATGTCTAGGCGGTCATAAATGAAAAGGGTGCAGCCCAGATGTCCAATATGGCCACCGCAGCAGGAATCTAGAAAATCTATTACTTCTAAATAGAAAGTCATATCAGCAAAGTGATTGCAACTGGAAGACTTCTGTTTGGTCTTGAAAAAAAATCATGCCAGTGTGATATCCAATATGGCCACCACAGCAGCCATCTTGAAAATCTTGTTATTGCTCCTTTGCCTAGACAGAAAGTCATATCAACATTAGTTTTTTAACGAGACTTCTTATGATGTCTAGTTGATACTAAAAACAAATGATGCTGATCTGACATCCGGTATGAGGGGCCCCGAGAAAAATGGCGTTAAACCCTATAACAACAACAACAACAACAACAACATCCGGTATGACCATCATGGCAGCTATCTTGAAATGCTTGTTATTACTACTCATCTTTAACTCATTAACCCCTGGAGGTTTTTTTCATTTTCCTTTTGCTTAACGGACCCATCATTTTCGTATCCAGACCACTTTTTATTCCCAGTGCCCATCTTATCCTACGTTTTGCAAAGGTCTGCCTGTCTGTGTGCAGTTCAGACCAGTCTGCCTTAGATCTGAGGCCAAAAAGTCTAAAATCCAGACACAAAATCGGATTGCAACCACTGGCAAATTTTGGGTGGAAAAAATCGGGTCCAAAAACTTAATTTTTCCCTCTGTATTTTGTAGATAGGCTTTACATGGTGGCTACTATATTGGTGGGAGAGAACTCAGGAAAATCCATTGATCCACTGGAAGCTACTGGCAAGCTTCCGTACAGACTCACATTGGTCGCTCCGAGACTTGAACTCACATGGAAAGAGGTGAGATGTGTGAGTGATCTGTAAAGGCGAGTACCTTCAACCTCTTGGCCACCTGGAGCCCTGACTTAAAGATCTCTAAACCTAAATCTAGTGAATATTGTCCTTGATGCCAGGTTCACATAAGACTTTATTGCACTCAGTTAAGGTATCTTTCAGCTGTACTCTAAAACCTGGTTTGAGGGAACATTCATTCTTGCATGATCAGGCTGGATTTAAAATCCTTGATAAGTGCAATTTCATGACATAAACTGCATTTGAACAGAGGAATTGCAGATGGTGCATGAATAATGAAAATCATGTTTAAACATTATTATTTGAAGGTATTTGGCATATAATTTACACTAATGAGCACTGCTAATGTAGCACAACTGTAAGATATTAACACACCCTCCAGTGTTCTGCTGAAGAATCCATTTTCCCAGCTGGGTGTGAAATATTTACCTTTAGTTGGGTGTTTATGTTGGTCAGGTGGTCAGACAGTAACACTGTAGTAGGATACCTATACAGTTTGCACTACATAAAACACAATTTCAACTCTTGATAACTTTAAATAGTCCTCTTGTAATATTCATGAAGGTTTTGCTAGTGTTTAAAAGTCCTTTGTCAATCGCCATGATTTTTATATGTAGGATGAATTGTATCGTATCATGCTATGCTATGTCTGTGTTTGCACAGTGACTTTAGTTCAGGATCACAGAGGTAATGCATCACGGTCACTGCATCTGAAAGTAGTTTCCAGATAGAGAAAGAAATCTGTTGATTTAGGGGGTCTAAATCACTAACAAAATGGTGACTGTGGCCAGCTTGAAAATCATGTTATTGCTACTTATCCTGAATGAATGGTCATATCAGCAAGAGGCTTTTGCAAAATGACTTCTTATAATATCTGGTTGGTCCTAAATGAAAAGGCACAGCTCAGACATCCAGTATACCTGCCACAGTGAGGATCTGGAAAGTCTTGTTATCACTACTTCTAGACAGCTGATCATATTGACATTATGCTTTCACCAAAAGACTTTTTTTTAATGATATATGGTTGATCCTATATGGAAATGGTGCCAGTCTAATAACCAATATTGCCACTATGACAGCCATTGTGAAAATCTTGTTACAGGTACTCCTCCTAAATTAAAAGTCATATCAGTGTGGGGTTTCCACCAAAAGACTTACTATGATGTCAGTTGTTGGTCCAAAATGAAAAGTCATATCAGTGCAGTGTTTCCACTAAAAGACTTACTATGATGTCAGTTGTTGGTCCAAAATGAAAAGTCATATCAGTGCTGGGTTTCCACCAAAAGACTTATTATGATGTCAGTTGTTGGTCCAGAATGAAAAGTCATATCATTGTGGGGTTTCCACCAAAAGACTTATTATGATGTCAGTTGTTGGTCCTAAATGTAAAGTCATATCAGTGTGGGGTTTCCACCAAAAGACTTATTATGATGTCAGTTGTTGGTCCTAAATGAAACGTCATATCAGTGTGGGGTTTCCACCAAAAGACTTATTATGATGTCAGTTGTTGGTCCTAAATGAAAAGTCATATCAGTGTGGGGTTTCCACCAAAAGACTTATTATGATGTCATTTGTTGGTCCTAAATGAAAAGTCATATCAGTGTGGGGTTTCCACCAAAAGACTTATTATGATGTCAGTTGTTGGTCCAAAATGAAAAGTCATATCATTGTGGGGTTTCCACCAAAAGACTTATTATGATGTCATTTGCTGGTCCTGAATGAAAAAGGTGCCAATCTGAAATCTGTTATGCCCACTAATGCAGCCAATTTGAAAATCTCGTTATTGCTGAAGAATATTTGAGATGGTTTCAACACTCAGTAGTTATAAGGAAGATATGGTCTTATTAGAGCATAAGTCTTTTCAAGGAACTACTATTGTTGAGGTTGGTACCTTTTTCTGGTACAAGTTTCAAAGATGAAGTTACATGTACTGTGACCCATCCATAATCGTCAATACTGATCATACCTTGTTAGTGGCTTTATAGACAAGGTGGGCATACAATGTACTATTTGTGGTGTTCTTATTTGTCAAGGAGCATAATGTTAATGTTATCAGATTTTCAAGAAATCAACATTAAATTTTTTTTAAGATTCAAAGTTTTTTATTTTATTATGTGATGATTTCAGCTTCAAATCTTGGGTGCACAGACATCGATTATTTTGCACCATTGGTTGAAGTTTTAAGTGCTCAGGGCCAAAATAGGGTACATTGCGAATGTGCACATTCCCATATGTCAAACCCTGTTTATCTACTTGCAAGTAAAAATAATTTTTCCACTTCTTGTGACACAGAGTACACTTGACACCATTAGTTCCTTGAATCATATGGACTTTGAAACAACTATGAACTTAGTCCTAAAGAAAGTCAAATGCTACCAAGGAGGTTTGAGTAGGTATTCACTCAAGAGTAAAAAGATTTTTTTTTTTGTTTAAAAGTTGTCATCAAGGAGTTTGACATTTTGCATACAGTACCATATGTACTCACTTATAAGTCAAGTCCAGCTGCAAACTGCATAGACCCAGTGCTTCCATTGCATAATGTGCCGGCAGATCTGGGTCTGTGCAGTTTGTTGGGAGTAATCAGTTGAATAAACAAGATAGGCCTAATCTGCTGATGCATTATGCTGTGGCAGATTAGGATCTTTTTTGTTCGCAGTGTGACATGACTTACAAGTGAGTGTATAAGGCACATGTATATGGAAATACACTTCAAAATTATGTACATGATCTCAGAGTTGTGAAGCTGTTTTAATGGTCCAGGGTTGAAGTAGTATTGAAGTAAACCGGTTACCTCCTTTTGCCAGTACAAGTAGCACATGTCTGAATACAGTATTTACAACTGTGCTTTGGTACTGGATACTGTGATACTCTCCATCTGTTTGTGTGTTACAGTTCCTGTAAAACTTCTGGTTAAAATTTGATTAAAACTTTGTGGTAATGTTGTGTTTGGGGTAACCATCTGGATAGGGTGGGGTGGTTGGAATTGGTGGGGGGGGGGTATCCTTGACTCCTTCCCCAGGTATCCATGGGAAAAGGTTAAAAAGTTGGATGTTTAAAAATGTCATATTCAGTGACAGTTTTCTAATGATTTCTGACCAGACTTTTTACATGCAGTCATAGCAGAACGATGCATCATATATGTAATAGATCATGACAGATTTTGCATTATGACCCTGGGTCACTGTCTTGGGAAAGGGTGAGTATGGGGGAGGGTGGGAGTTGGAGTTGGAATATACAGTATCAAAGCTTGGTTCATGATAGGGAGCCATTCTGTTGCTCTAATCCAGGGGTCTCAAACTCAGACCACCCTAAGGGCTGCATAAGGGCATTTTTTGATGGCTCAAGGGCCACACCACCTTTGTTATCTCTCATGACACCTTGTGACAAATCATTTTGTGGGACACAGGATACAGCTTGGCGGGCCACATGTGGATCATGGGCCATGTGTTTGAGACCCCTGCTCTAATCCTTCTTTATCTTGTATCCAGTGTTTTCAAAGCAGGAAAAATATCATGGGCTATGTTCAAAATTTTATAACCTGGTTTGAAAAAGTTAATATATTTCACCTGTTCAGAATTAGTGCTAATTACATTTTTTTAGGTATTCTAAATATAAATTATAGATTTCATATACTTGTAAATCATAATGTTTTGTCACTCTTTGTAAATATAAAAGTTGAATTCATTGTGAAAAATAACATTTGTGATTTACTGATAGTTAACATTTTATCATGGAAACTATATATTACTAATAATAAATTTCTAGGATTTATTTTCATGGTAAAATTTATGATATGTTTATGTTTGTGTTTTTGACAATTTTGAGGTTACAGAATGCAATTTCTTATGGGAAACTTTGTTATGAAATTTTGGACAGAGCTTTGATGAAAATTGAACTTGTAAAAAATTATAGTGCAGTAAAAAGGCTACTTGAATACACAAAAGAACTATATAACAGCAACTTGAATACACAAAAAACATATAGAGCAGGGGTCGTCAACCGCAACCGGTAGATGTCAAATTAACTGACCCTTCTTTTCATTCAGTCACTCAACAGAAACGATTGTTTCAATTTTATTTTAAACAGAGAGGAGAACTATTGTGACAGTGGCAAGTCACCTCCTGATAGTACTGGTATACTGTTGAAATTTAAAATCAGTAGTTTGTATTACTGTAGTGTAGTCATTAAGTTGGAGATGAAATTCACATATTTTGCACATCATGCATTTCTCAGGACTAAAAAATACCCATCAGTTTAAATCAATACATCATTTCGGGTATAATTTCCTACTGTCCTTTTTCTTTCATATTTCTGTGAACTTTCAAGTTTTTCTTCATTTGTTGTTCTCTTGTAGCTCCAGAGGAGCATAACCAAACCAAAATTATTTCATTTTAATAGCAGTAATACATAATATGCTACTATTGCATTGCTGCCTTTTACCAAGGATGTCAGGTCCCCAGTCAAAGCTAATTATTTCCTCCTCCAGTTAGTAATTGGAGGGCCAGAAAAAAAAAAAACATGATCCCAGTCTGATTCTTGTGTCATATCCAAAATTAGGAGAATCTTCCTTACTTGACGTGGACTCTCTAAAACTTGGCAAAATTTACCTTAATTGTTTACATTAGGCCTTTTGTGTGCCAAATATTTTTTTATTGTTGTCTGAGTTACTTTCTTCTCAGTTCTTGGTTTATTTGTTGTTGTTTTTTTTGTGCCCCTTTTCATTAATTTTAAGTGCTTCTGTACCTTGCTTTTGTGAAGTTTTGCTTCAGTAATTGTGTACTCATTCTTAGGACAAATGTCGGGGTAGTATCACCTTACCCTTGTTAGTTCCAGTTTGTTTTGTAATTTTTTTTCGGCTTCAGATTATTATTATGTTGCAAGTTGTGTGTGAGCACAGTCATAACGTATCCCCATGGGACACTCAGCCCCACTTGTTTATTGTGTACTAAGTGTACATAACTCCAAATTTAAGTTATCCTACAATTCGCAAAGGTTCATCTGTCTGTGTACAGTTCCAACTGGTCTGCTTTAGATCTCAGGCTTAAAAGTGTAAATTCTGGATACAAACTCTGGTTCTGAAACCATCAGTTTTCAAGGTAAAAACAACTAGGTGTAAAAATTGTTTTTTTTCTGTTGTATTTTTTAACATGAGTAGAGTCTACATTATTTAGTATCATTGTAGAATTACATCTTTCTCCTTTCTGTTGTACAACCTGCTTTGGTGTATCATAAGTCATGATGCATAAATATGACATGCTGGGTTAGCAAGTTAATTGAATTATTTTTATCTATTTACCAGCTTGACTGGGGACCCCTAGTGGACAAGTGGTCTAAAGCACTCACCATTACAGATCACTGCCATCTCACATGTCTGCATGGGTTCAAGTCTCGGGCTTAGCCAGTGTGGATATGTGAGAAAGCCAGTAGCTTCTCATGGGTCAGTGGTTCTTTCTGGGGTTTTCCCCGGGTTCTTCCTCCAACATTTATACTGGCTGCCATGTATAGCCTATCATGTGCTAAAAAATGGCGTTAAATCCTATAACAACAACAACAACAACCAGCTTGACTGAGGGCCAAGGGTGGTGTCTTATGTGCTCACTTCCACAGATCACTCAACGTCTTATTTCTGTCAATGTGGGTATGTGAGAAAGCTTGCCATTAGCATCCCATGGGTTCTTCCTCCACCAATATACACTAACCACCATTTCATGTCCTGAAAAATGGTGTTAAACCCACAAAAGCATAAACAAACATCAGTTTGACTGATGTTTTATTTAGTATCAGGGAATAAGGGACATCATAGATGGTAAAAATTGGGAACCATGATACAACCATGTCATATCCAATTTTGTTTTATTATTTAGCAAATTATAGCATTATCAGTTCCACCATACATGTTTCATCTGATTGCTTTGAAATACATTTACATCCTTTCAGGTATATGATACAGTTTCTTTTTGTCATCTGAGGATTAATAAAAATAATTGAAGATTGGTTTGAAAAACCAAACAAAGTTTTGATTGTTTTTCAGTTAATGACTATTAAAAATCAAAGTTTTCTTCTTGGGGAATATTTTCTTTCTACATCTGTTACGTATATTTAATGTATAATTTTGTTGTGTTTTCTCCATAATTGTGTTTTGTATATATGTATTTTGTAGTTGATCTTAGCCCAGAATTAAGTAAATTAAATATGCATAACACATCTTTGATGTTGAAATTTTCACCATGCAGCCGAACATGTTTATTAGATCAATGGATAGACAAGTTCAGACATGTATGATGTACTTGAATTGGCTGTCACTGAACACAAGTACCAGAGATCTGGAGTTCTTGTAAGGTAACCGGTTAGAGTGAATGTTCTTTGAATTCAGAGTAAAGCTTCCAAGTACATGAAAATAACATTTTCCATGAAAAATGGAAATTATCTCCTGTAGATTAAAATCTTTGATTTATCAGTTCAGACTGTCATCAGCCTCTAAACTGAGCCCTAACACCAGTTGCTTAGACATCTAGGTTTTTATACATTGTTGGAATATATCTGAATTTGAATATATGTGTACAAACAGGCTTAGACCATAATTATACAAACAAAATACAAACTGAGCATCAGAGCATGGTTCTCGTTGCCTGGCAAATTTCTGTGTGCTGATGCTAAAGATACAAAGGGGCAATTAGTCTGCTTTATAAACCAATTTCATGAATTTTCAGCATGACATGATTGTGTGAAGTTTAGAGTAATCTTGCATGGAATTTGATGTAGCAGTAAGCAACACATTTTAGGCCAAATTAAAAAGATCCCTGAATACGGAAAATAGGATTCCTTTTCCCCCATTAGAAGCTGATCCTTAAATGTATGATCAGATATGTTATTGTTTTGGCAAAACCATAAAAAGAATGGAATTCACAGTTCAGCACTCACTCACTATATTGCCCTTCAATATAATGTTTCATGTTATAAGGAATATTCATGGATCCTTTTCTTAAAATGTAATTATATGTATAATGTGGTGCAGGCGGTGGCCGAGTGGTCTAAGGTGCTCACCTTTACAGATCACCCACAACTCACCTCTCTCTGCCTGGGTTCGAGTCTCAGCTCAGGTAAAATTTGCAGACACAAACACATGTATAATGGGCTTAATCATAATAAGGTCTCAGCTGTCTGTAAACAACATAAAGTGTGTCCATTATGGGTAAGTGTCTCCTAATATAAAGGTAAAAATAATACTAAAATGTGGAGAGGGGCCCGTAAACATTGTCCATTATGAGCAGGTTTCATTTATATAGAGTTGTCCATTAAGGCAAGTTATGCTGTTTATGATCCTTTACACACTAATAAGGAATAGTTGGAATTATAAAGTCCAGTTGATGATAGGATTGTTGACAGTTGTCATGAAACTGTTTATGGGGTTGGGGTGTCACTTTCATGATATAATATTTTAATTTTTGGAAAGATGAACTCAGTGTGTCATCTTTTTGTGTCAGGTTTGTTGCAGTATATACCAAATCCCATAAGTTTTTGTTATCTCTGGATCATTTTTCCCATTCCATAATGAAGAAAAAAAAATTGCAAATGATGTAATTGTAAATACACATTTTAATAATGTTTATTTCAGTGTATAAACAGTTATGTTAAAAAATGAAATCAGTTTTAGAGCCATGATTGCATTAAAGCATCTAAGAGATTGCTGTTTCATTGAATTTACTTTTAAAATATACAGCTGTTTAAAAATTTAATGTACTACAGTAGAACCTGTCATTAAAGACCACCCCTTCCACCAAAAATTGTGGCCTCTTAAGACAAGTGGTCTGTTGTAACTGATGATTTATAATCAGTAAATGTCAATAAATCTGTGCTTTGAGAAATCAGTTTCTAAAGACAGCTGATGTCTAATAGCTATAGTCTTGCAAGGTAGATATTAATGTATTCATTATTATGACATAGTGTGCAAAAAATTAAATCTTGCATTAACTCAGAATGAAAAACTGCTAAGAACTTTGTATTTTATTAACAATATAAGCGTATGTTTGTCAATAATTTAGATGAAGATAATTAAACACATTTTTTATATAATAGTCTAAGTTATCTATTAAGCATTTCAGGATGAAACAGTGTCTCTAATAACTTTATAAATTACAAGATATTAAGTTTTGAAGAAGTAATGAGAAAGTATGTATTCCCAATGATGGTAAGAATATCTGATGGTAAGAATTATATCTTGAAATCTCTGTGGAATTATGACATTTGTTTAAATTCTTGTATTATAGATACATGGAACAAATTACTCTTTAAATGTTTTACATATTTAATTCTTAACAATGCTGGACACAGTCCATTCCTGTAGATATGTATGTATATTTGTACATAAGATATATATGATCTTTTATATTTATGATACATGTCTGCGGCATGATGCCCCAGTGCTAGACATCACTATAAACTGCCACACTGCAGACATCGTAGCGATATGACTGAAAAATTGTTAAAGCTACGTTAAAAATCATAATCACATCACATCACTTATATTTATAATACTGTTATTTTATATTTATGTTTTAATTTAGATGTATGTAGTATGCAGTCTGAAATAAAGAATTCTTATCTTGTCTTGTAAAAAAAAATATTGAATGTTCCCCATGTTGAACCTCTTATATCAACTACCCTTTGGGAGCCTGTCAAATTAAGTCACAACACAGTTTCCTCAGCAGCCTATATTTAGAAGATAAATCCCTTGTAGCTTGTGGAAACACTAATGAACTGAACAGAAGAGGCTATATTTAGTAACAATATATCGACTATCTTCTCACGTCCATTTATACTGTCAGGTTAGAAAAGGCAGCTTGGGCAGGTTGTTTAGATCTCCGGTATTATTGATCACTTGATAGTTCGCTCTGCTCCGTCTGATACAATATTTCTAACGGATTTGAATTGGCTTGTTCGCGGTGGGATTAAATGCTTGAAATGCAACAGTATTCTGGCAAATTGAGGGTCTTATTTAGGAGTAATTGCATTTGTTGACATTCTTTTGGTAAGCAACAATTTTTTTTCAATTTATATTTTTTTCTTTTCCCTCGGTGAGATTACTAATTTAATGCAGAATAATATTTGTTATTTCATTTTAGTTATGCATTCATGTGTGTGTGTGTGTGTGTGTGTGTGTGTGTGTGTGTGTGTGTGCATATACTTCTTAATTTGCATTTGTGTTTTTCTAAATGAATTCCTATTTTGTGATCAGTGGACATTCATTGATTTGCTTCCAGAATTTGCATAGTACTGTACAGTTTTGGATATCTTCAATTTCGGTGAAGGCTAGCAAATTGCCATTACAAGGCACATCTCCATTTAACTTTTGTGATTGCTCACTGAATAAGTCCAGCAATAATATTCTCAATGACTATTTGATCCTGCATTCAGAATTGGTAATTTACTATTGGTTGTTTTCTTGAATAATTTCTTTGTTTTAATAGTTAATACAGTATTGATACAACTTATGTTGACAGTATAGAAATAGCCTGTTACAAGTTATTCTTTCGGATATAAGAGTCAGGATTCAATAAAGACTTGACCATTGAAAACTAAAGATAGTTTAATGTGATGCTTTTTCATAAAAACTGACAGTGAACGTGAATGAAATTATGCTTAAATATTATGAATGTTGTTAATTGCCAAATAATGAATTGTATGTTTTCACTTTGAGGGTTCAACACAAAAGTACTGCAAGTAAAATTTTCCAAATTTTACAGGGGAAAGATAAAAACTTTCTCATTTTTCTGTTACACTTAATTATATCGTCTTATGCACATGAAAACATCAACGTAGAATAAGCCAGCAAAAGTTGATTTTTTTAAAATGGTTTATTTTGCAACAGAAAATAACCATTTAAGTGAGTTACAATAGTGTTGCAGCAAAATTGTCTTTTAATTGTACTGTTCGGTTTATGTAAAACTGTGGAAACTTGATTTAAAGTAATTTTGTTAAATTGCCCGACAGCAAAACTATGATGATTTGAAAAAGGATTGCAAAGTCATTTTCATATGCAAAACTAATGTAACTAGGTTTCCAAACAGTATTGCTTGAAATATGAAAAACATGTACATACCGTATACACTGACTTATAAAAACACATTTAAAACTTGAAAAATGCACAACATTGTAAATGTTAAACTGCTAATACTCTATGTTTAAACAATTCTAATGCATTTTTAAACTGGCATTTTCTTAAAATTGAATCGAAAATTTTAAATTCAGATTTCATTTCTGTACAGTTTTAACTTAGCTGAATTCATGATGTAACTAAATTTACAATGTATGCCACAGTAAGAAAACTTTTCAGGGTTTTAAGTATTTGTTTAAAAAAAATCTGAGCAAGAGTTCTGTTAGATTTATTTATGAGGGAAAAGACAATATCTGTTTATAATTAACCTACTGACCATTCAGCATAAATTAATAGGCAATGCACTAGAGCAGTGGTTACCAACCTTTTCAAGTACGAGAACCACTTCATAACTTCAAAACTGTTGACCCCTACATGCTAATAGTTGTACTTATAGGCTATTTTGGTTGACAAAATACAAAAAGACAAAAAGCTTATCTGAACTCAGTAACTGTTGTAAATGAATTCACCTTATATTCATCAAGAACAAATACATACATTTGAAAAATAGTATATGTGTGAGATATATTATTTAGTCAGTTGCTGACCCTTTGGAATAACCCCACAGCCCCATTGAGGGTTGTGGCCCACAGGTTGGGAAACGCTGCACTGAAGGCTTCACTGGAAATGGATGTGGTACTTACATTGATACAAATTTGCAGCTGGGAAATTAATTTGTCTTTGAGCTGAATTTTTGATATTGTTTATCTAAATTGTTCTATAGTAGCAAAACACATTGTTTAAAAAAACCAAAAAAATCCCCATTTATTTCAAGCAACCAAATAAATATTTTGTGTTCATTCTGCAGGCTCTTACTCCATTTTAAAATTATAATTATGAAGAATAACGAGGAGTCTTGTTTTGACAGTGGAATCAAGTAACATTTCTTGCACACTTTACTCACTATCGAAGATGATGCATTCCACAAGAGAAATGAAAGTGACCCTATGACCCGCCACTCCCTCCATGTGGAACAAATTATCTAAACCAGTTAGTTTCTTTATCTTATTAATTATGTTTTACAAAATGTTTTGTATTACATATAAAAATTTAATATGAAAAATGAATACCCAAAATGAAAATAAAAGCGTCAGTGCAGATATGGGAAAAGCTATGGGAAAAAAAAAGAGTTTTTACTGAATGTGAAAGAGAATGATATGAAGATGTGAAACCATGACTCAGAATAGTTCTTACATTTAAATTCAGACTTTGCTGAAAACTCTAGCATCTAATTGGCCATTGTTACATAATTAATGAATCAGATTTTGTAAATTATAGCTGAAATTGAAAATCTTGTGAAATAAGAGCTGAGATCTCCAAATACAAGAACCGTTATCATTAGTGTGCTTTTAATTTGACATAATTAAATAAAGTGATTAATGCAGTGCTTTGTTATTTTTGTAATTGATTTATTTAAATACATGTACAGTTTTCTGCATTGTATTAACAATCTCAGAATTGCATTTGCCCTGTAAGATCATGTTGGCCAAAATAGGAATTTGCCGAATCACTGGTAAACTCAAACTTGAGCCAGTTTGCCAAAGAGATAAACATTTAATCAAGAAAATGGCCTCTCAGACATCAACTTTTATAACAAATCTGGGTTTGAGCATTCAGCTTTGATAAATAGGTGACAAGAATATCAGTTTGTAATACAGCTGTAGTTTGAATTTCATGTATTCTATCCAGAAAGGAAGAATTGGTGATGTACTGAAGGGATAATTTTGGGTGGAGCAAAGGCTGAGTTAATCATCATATTTTTCTTTTGTGATGAGTGGTCTTTCATGTTTCAGTTGATGCAGGTTGATGCTTTGTGGATTGCAAGGAATCTCATGGCTTTGCCTAATTGAGCATCATTCATTTCAAAGACACGACCATCATATTTATGTTGAAACTGTAGATTGTTTTGATTTTATGCTGTAATTTTCATCCTTTAATAGAATTTATTCCCAATTTACATCCAGATCAAGATATTTCAATTGTTTTGACACTTTGTAGTTGTAGAAATCAATGATGTCCATTTCCTTTGCAATGTAGGGTGTTTGAGGCATGTTATTATCCTACAGGCTTTTTCTGTTGCTACCTGTATGCTACCATTTTCATTTAAGGTGTGTCCCTTTTCTACAAGCTTGTGGTCAGCTGATGCAAGATTGAATTTTTGCAAGGCATAGCTTTGAAACAAAAGAAATGCTTTTGCTCTGGTCTCTACTATTGTCTGAATAAAAAAACCCAGCCTCCCCCCAATTATCTTCTACAGACTTTAAAAAATTTGTAAATGCAAGATGCAATTTCACACGAACCTCCTCCACGTATACTTTCTTTCAGTGTCAGGCTGTAACCATCAGAATTTTTCCAAGGTTGTAAAGTGGGGGTGGGGGGTGGTTGGTTCAAAGTGTTGGGGTTCCTTTAATAGCAGGGTTGGTTGGTTCAAAGTGTTGGGGGTTCCTTGATAATAGTAGGGTTGGTTGGTTCAAAGCATTGGGAGTTCCTTGATAATAGCAAGGTTGGTTGGTTCATAGTGTTGAGGGGTTCCTTAATAATAGCAGGCTGACTGAAAACTTTTCAGTGTCATAAGGACTACTTGTAAGCTGGGACACATTTACTCTGAGATTGTGTTGAATGTCCTTTGTCTCAAGTTTTGATTTCTCAATTTTATTTAAGTTTTTTGCTGATGTGATTGTCATGTATTTCCATCATTTCTAATTTTTCTGTAGCGCTAGATTTTTTTGGTAGATTATGTGCATATATTGCATTGTTCATTAATTAACAGTGATGACGCTGCCAATCTGAACTGAAAAAAATTCCTCTGTAAATTGATTTAGACATGTCATCAGTACACCTGCTTACACATAATATTTATATTTTGTTTACATTATGGTCTGGGGATAAATCACTTTTATTGGAATTCCCTATAGACCTATTTTTATAAGTCTTGTTGTCTCCCCATGGTAGGAACTCTTCAGTGCATCATTTGCACATGCGTTAATTGCAGCATCTACTTCATCAGCTGCTATAGCATGCCTGTTGCAAAATCCAGCAAGTACTGTCAACGAATATGATATGAAGACAAAGTAGATGTCTTAATGCAGTTTTTTATATTTGAAATTGCATTTTGATGATAGCATATAGGCGAAAATGAAATTTTTACATGAAATGACGTGCATTATTATTATATACTGTAACAGGCGATGGAATCGAATCGAGGTGGGTATAGTTTTATGGCAAAGCCATGCATTGTTTAAATACTTTTCAAAGTTATTTTTTTTATGTAAAACTGATGAAGTAGCCAAGCAAATGTTTTACATTTTTCACAAAAATATGAAAGTTCCTATTTTTCTTAGTAAATTCAGTAATTATTTGTTTGCCAAAGGTGTCCACTATCCTAATAGCATGAAATAAATTTCCTTTGGTTCAAACAGCAGTTTTAAATATCTTTTGGGGTATCTTAATTTCTTGGAATTTACAGATATTTAAAATCTGCAACAATGAAGTACAGGATATGCAGATTGATATTTTTAAGCCATTTTGAAGATACAGAAAAAATGATGGGAATTTTTCTGAAAAATCCAATTTATTTGTGACCTCCAGACTTGATATTAACTTTTAATGAAGCAAGTATCACAAGACTATATATATATCTATATATATATATATATATATATATATATATATATATATATATATATATAGCTGTCATGTTTGCTAAGCCTCAGCTATAAAGTCATGTATAAGTTATAACCTACCTGTCTTGGGAATATTACCGCGGCCATGTGTTTAATGTCTAAAGTTTGCAGGGGGCTAGTGCTGAACTTTTATGCAGTGTTACATGACATGACCAGCTGGAGACCAGAATCTTGAATCGGCACAGGCGATAGATCGCACCATCTAAACAAAGGCTTGCAGTTATCACACCTAGGTGTTAAAGCTTAGTTCAAAGATCAAAGGGAAGTCCATGTGGTGAACAGAGCGTATTCTTATCTGTCCCCATGTTGACAGACAGCGAGAGTGATATTGTCCGCTAAGTTTGATTGGATTGGTTCACAGTGATATCCAGTCAGAATTGAGATAGATGGTGTGATTACAAATACAAGCCAAATGATAACTTTCAGAACTCATAAGTGAAAATTTAGTACTCGCCTAGAGGGATTGCGGATCAATAGGGTTTACTCCGAGAACGAAGCCACTCATAATTTGGCAGCAAAACTTAGAGGTAGATTCTAAGGAAAGACAAACCTTCGAAAGGAAGCTTTTTAGGGGAAGAGAACTTCGGGTTCCATTGGGTCCCAAGTCTTCAAGATTTGGAGACAGAATTGAGACTATAGTAGAGACAGTCAAAGCCGACAGAAGAGTAGTCGTGGTAGACAAAGTGGAGGAGGAGGAGAAGGAGTCTAGAGAAAGTCAAGGAGGAGGAGGTGAAGGAATTTGGAGAAAAGGCGAGGAGGAAGGGGAGAAGGAAGTGGGAGAAATAAGAGAGAGAAAGGATACACCAGATGAGTAGAAATACAAGGACAGGTGGAAATCAATCTCACACTGCCAATCAGGTGATGCAATTGGCATATTAAAGGTCGAGCAGAAGGAGTGTAATTGGGAATTTGAGTCATTTGATTATTGAATTGTTATTAAATTGTTATTCATTGAATTTCAACCTTTTTTGTATATTTAACCATCTAACCATCGGCATTGCTGACTGGGGGCTCAGAGCTTTACATCTATTTTTCACTAAATTTAACTTCCAACAAAATTGAGCCTAGGTGGGACTTCATTAATAGTTTAAATAAAACATTGGCAGCACCCCACCCCAACCATAACAATCCTCACATTAACATTTCTGGTGACTTCTGTGTTCCATGAATATACTATAAGTTTCCTCAGAATGCTAGTAGAATTAATTGATAAATATTGTTGTTGACTCAAGATCAAATTTCTCCTCATTGCTAAAATAATTGTCTTCTGTTAACCAAGAATGTCTTCAGATACGGTTAAAGCAGTATAATGAAATGATAGTACAACTCGTTTTAATGAAGATAGTTGAGTTAAAAGATTAAGTAATGCTTTTTATTATATACTTGGAGTGAAATATGGAAATTCTTTGCCAAATAATTTCATTAGGTTTTTCATACCTATATTTGCACATGTGAAAAATTATCTTTATACTTCATATGAAGATACAAGATTTCCCATCATGCCATTGCTTGATTGTGTGTACAACAGAAGTTGTAACTGCTTAAAAAATAAGCACTTGGTAAGTTAGAACATAAATGTTACATACATTACATTTCAGAAATTGTAATTACATTTTGTTTAAGAAATTAGACTTGGTGCCATTTGTATCTCTTTGAAGTTATTTCTGCTTACTAACCTAACAAAATGGATAAACCTCACTAATCTGAATCTGACCAGTTTTGTTTTCAAATAGTTTGAAAAATGTCAGAAATGTAATTTACTGCAACATATTAGGTCATCTCAATTCTACTACTCTCTTTAAGTTGATGATAATTATATATTTAGCCAATGAAAGTGAGGTTTATTTGCAAAAAGGGTGGTGGTGGTGGTGTACTGAAGAGCAAGTTTAATCTTTTGAGCTTCACTTCAGGAGCTTTATATATATACATATATATATATATATATATATATATATATATATATATATATATATATATATATATAATTTTGCTAGATGCAAGTCATTTCGTGGTACAAGACAATGATATATTTTAACTAGTTGCTTTGCTACTTATTAAAATACCTCAGGATGAAATGTGAGATATTAAGGTAGGAAAAGAAAATATTCTCTATTTATTATAAACTTAAGTTTAAAATACAGAAAGTTGTTGCTGAAATATCTTTCACATTTTTTCGTTCCTATATTTTCATGTGAAAAACAATATCCTTTTATTTTCATATGTGAAAATACATTTCCTATCATGCAAGTGCCTACAGAAGTTATACTTGCAGCAAGAAAACAAGCACTTTGTGAGCTAGACCAATTAAATGCAAACGGCATTACCTTTTAGTGAAAATTGACTTGCCATAATTGGAGTTTCTCTGAAATTATTTCCCCTTTACTACCTTGACAGCAATTTTAATAACCTAGTGTAATGCATTTGCTGAAGTGGACTTGCTTTTTGTGGTAAGATAGGGTATAATAGTTTACAAAATGTCAAAAGTCATCCAAAAAAAATCTGTTTACATCTGTGATATTTTTAAGATCAGTCTATGAATACTAGTGAAAGTGAGGCAAAATTATAAAAATGGGTTGGGGGTGATGTGTTTAAGAATGAGTTTAATTTTCTAAGTTGTGGTTCAGAAGTAAGATTGGTATAAAATAAAAAGAATTTTCTTTTTCTGCATAAATACCAGATATTTTCATTATTGTGGTACAAAAAATGACATTTTAACTTGTGGCTTTGCCATTTGTAAAAGTATGATCTTTTGTTCCACATGATGAAATATCTAATATTTTTTGTTCACAGAAGGATCAAGGTTGATAGCTTAAGAAACAACTAGTGCAAAATGTTGAAATCTTATTATTGAAGTTTTGTAAATAAGAGATTAATTTGCCTTTGTATCTGCCGAGTTTTGTTTTGGGGATGTAACATATATTTTTATGTTTGTTTATTATTTTGTTTGTTCATTTATTCAGTTATTCTTTACACAATCCATATCTTGGAAGCTACATTCATCAGATTTAATATCTCAAAAAGTGTAATTCATTAGTTTTAAAAGTAAGTCACTGTAATCAATGTTCATGCTTGAATGGTCTTTAGCTCACCTGCTCTAGTGATCAAACTGAGATCAGATAAATACATTTAGTGAATTTTCCCTGAAGATGATACAAAAATCTGTATGCTCAACACCTTGATATAATCCTGCAAGGAATTAAAATTAACCACTCTTAATAGCTTTTGTTGACTTGTAAGCTGCCTATGACTTGGTTGATCGAGCTGCCCTCTGGTTCCACTGAAGAACATAGGACTCCCTGACAAGGTTGTCAACATAATGAAAGCCCATTTTATCATTAGCTGTGTTTGAGTTGATGGTAAGTGTGCTTGCAGCAATGGTTTCAGATCAAGAGCAGTATTTGACTGATGTACCATTGGTCCAGATGTTTTCCTGCCACCATTGAACTGGATGCTGGAACAAACAAAAATGAAGGGACAACTGGGTACAAGCATTGATGGTAAACTTTACACTGACCTTGATTATGCCATCGATGTTGCTGTACTCTCCAAGATTCTACGGATCCTACTGCTCAGCCTGGACATCTTGCAGAAGGTTGTAAAAACATTCAGTCTGAAGATCTTGAGATCAGTTGGAGCAAGACCAAAGTCCATATGAACCATCCACAAGCCTTCACGACAGCAAAAACGCCCCATGTGCACAAGGTTGAGGTACTGGACACATTTACATCTCTCGGCTGTTTATTCCACAGCATATCAGAGATCAGTGGCCACATTAAAATTGCTCACAACTGCATGAAAACCATGAATAGAATGTCTGATGTTCAAATATCTGCCTTATTACAAAGGTCTGACTGTATAGCACACACATCCTACTACCAGTAAATTTTGAATAGTGCGGACACATGGATGATTACAGCAGTGATGACTGAAAAGCTTAATACCATTGACAGTTAGTTCCTCTAGATTATCCCCTAAGTCGCATTCACCCACATGTCATGAATGCAGAGATCGGTGACAGAACGAAGCAAATGCCAGTCAGGTGTAGGTGTTTACATCCCTTCGGTCACACAGCCATAGCATTCCCTGATATGGGTCACAGTCATGCACTTAAAGCAGCAATTGGTAAACCAGTGCAGGGAAGGAAGTGATTGGTGGGAAGTGTGTGTGTGTGTGTGTGTGATTTGGATTTTTAACGTAGCTTTAAAAAATTTTCAGTCATATCGCTACGATGTCTGCAGTGTGGCAGTTTATAGTAATGTCTAGCACTGGGGCATCATGCGGCAGACATGTAGCATGATGTCCCACCCAGACACATTATCCTGACACTGATGTCCCACCCAGACACATTATCCATTTTTGTAAGTCTTTGGTATGACTCGGCTGGGGATTGAACCCACGACCTCCCGCATCCGAGGCAGACACTCTAACCACTAGGCCACCGGAGTGGTATACCGGTGAGAAGACTGAGGAGCACCTGGGATGGAAGGTGGAGCAGGATCTGACAGAATTCAACCTAATGGACCGCACACTGGAAGGCAAAACACAGGATTGCATCGGCTGGAGCCAGCTCATATCTGGAGCATTGTTTCCTCAAGTGACACTGATAAATGATGATGATGATGAAGAGATTCTCAATGAATAAACTGAGTATCACATTTCAATATGAACTGGACTTTTGAGCACAGTATGTCTGTGAAAGTCTGATATAGATAAAAGTTTGTGTTTTGTTAGTTTTGGAATTCCACATCCACTTTTGTTGTTGTGCCTACCAGATAAAATATTAAAGTTTAGGTTAGGGACAGTTACTTTTCATAAGGATATGTTTTGAAAGACCTTTTTCACTCTCGTAAATATAACAGCTGTAGTTCAGTGTTGACTCAGAAGGTTAACAGAAATTTACTTTGTCATATTATATGGACAATCAAATGGACAGAATTGATTTTCCATGGAAAAAACATTGAAATTGAAAAATGTATGGAATATACAATGGATGCCTGAGGCAATGCTTCAGGTAGAACAATTGCAATATCAGGTGACCTCTCACATCCAATCAGTTCAACTGTAACAGTAGGGAGAGCTGAGATATTTTCTTTCCCATCAGGGCATTTATCTTTAGAGACAGTTATGACAAAGAACGTAGCTTAATAATTTTGAAAGAAATGAATGTAGAAGGTGACAGGATGTAAAAACCTTCTTATGGTGTCAGATTGGTCCTAAATGAAAAGGGTGCCGATATGACATTCATTATGGCTACCATGGTTGCTATCATGAAAATCTTGAAATCACTACTTCTATACATTAAGCACTGGAGCACCATGCCGCAGACATGTCCCACCAAGTCACATTATCCTGACACCAGGCCAACCAGTCATAACACTAACCTCTTAATGTAGAGGGGCTAGTGAGGAAGCTGTTAGTGCCATTTGTATAAGTCTGGCATGACTCAGCCGGGGTTTGAACCTGTGACCTCCTACATCCGAGGAAGATGCTGTAACCACTAGACCACCGAAGCGGTATAAATAAAAATGGCTCTGATCTTACATCCAATATCGATACCAAAACGGTTAAACTGAACATCTTATTATTGGTTAAAAGTATCAGAGTTGGTTTCAGCACTCAGCAATAAAAAGAAGTCTTGAATTCCTGGAAATTCTTTTCAGTCAGCAGAACATCAGGCTGTTTGAGGGAGTTCTTTTGATCTATTGAGTTTATTATCATCACAGTTTAGATCACTTTGATTATGAGCAAGCAACTTTTCATATTAATTATGTGTTTATATTTAGAAATAAAAAAATTTCTGGATATAATAAAATGGTAACATCAAAATGATGAAAGTTCCATATATGGTGACTATGAAAATCCAGGATTATTCAGTGTGCATATGCTTGATATAATAGATTTCTTGTAAAGGTGATGCTCGCTGTGTGCCTATTCGATTTATGCACTTTCATTTTAATGCCATTTATAAGGAGAAAATAACATTCAATTTTTGCACCACTGTACTTATTTTGATGCCATTGCTGGCATCATGTGCTGTGACTCACGTGCAGCTCACATACTTCAGTGCGCATGCATCTCATCGCTTGCCAAGAAAATTATGCAAAAATATTCATTACTTGAAAACTCATTTGTATAATTTGCCAAAGAACCTTTATAATTTTATAAGTATCCTATTGAAAAAATTACTTTTCAATTTATGTCAGTTTTTTTATTTATGCCGTAACCTAAGGAAGGCATATGTAGCGCAAATAAAGCGTTACCTGTATTGAAAGATATATGTATATGTATTAACAGCTACAGAATATGGAGAAACAGAATCAAGTCAGTAATTCAAAATGCAAGTAAAACTTACTGCTAGTATTCTGTAGAAATAACAGATTTTCTAAAAATCACCTTAGAAACTATGGTAAACCCTCAATGACTTAAAAAACAAATTAGTAAAAAAAATTAGTAACAAGCCATTTAGATGTATAAGTGATGTAAATGGCAACTTTCAGGAAGAACCTCTTGAAATTTCAAATGTCCATCATAACTACTTTGTGAACGTAAATGAAAAACTTGTGGATGATAAAGGATTCACAAGTGATAAATTAAAGAGCTTACTTCCTCAAAACTTGGCTAAGAGAAATGAAATATTCGTTGAAAATCTTGTAAGTGTACAATTCATTTTAAATGAATTAGATAAACATGATGTCAAAGTTGCTACATGTCTGTATCATATAAGTGCTGAATTCCTATAACTCTCAGCTCCAGTGACTGCAACTTTACTCATATTTTCAGTCTAAGTATTTGTACATGTATTTTTTACAAACAATATAAAACTGTCAAAAGTAACTCCAATACATATGAAGGGAGATCTTTCCTCCAATATGACTAATAACATACCTGCCATATCAATTGCTTATATGTGGAATCCAAACTTTGAACAAAATAGACCCTAATCTGCTGGTGCATTTTGGATTAACAGATCTGCGTATGTGCCGTTTACAATTGGACTTGACTTATAAGTGAGTAAATATGGTATATTAGTTTTATCCTCATCTTCGAAGATATTCAAAAGACTTTGTAATGAATTTAGGATCTGCTTGGAATCCTTGAGACATCAGCACTTAAGACGACCAGGCATTTGTGAAGAACATTCATGCCGCACTGCAATAATGGGAATGATGGATGATTGGTTAACAGTGATATATACTATTTCTTGACTTAACAAAGGCTTTTTGACTTTGTTAATCAGAGAATCCTGAGGAGAAAAACTTGATTATATCAGGTTAACCACAGAAGTTTATCTTGGTTTCAGTCCTATCCTGAAGGCAAACAGCAAGAAGTTTCCGTTTTAAATAAACTTTTTGATAAGAAACTTAAAAAGTCAGGCATTCCACAAGGCTCCATTCTTGGACCTATACTCTTTCTTTTGTACTTGAGTGATTTACCATACCACATTATGCTATCTACCACTAACATGTTTGCAGATGGCACATTGTATAACATTGGATCAACTGACCAAGAGTCTAGCACTTAATTAAATTGGGACTTGGTTAAAGTTAACAACTGATGTGAGCAAAATTATACGTAAACAAATGCAACAAAGTAAAAAACCTTGGTGATAAATAATAGAGCCCATCTAAAAGCTGAACAATGAAACTTACAAGTAATGCTAAAAGGAATAAAAACAGTTTTAATGAAAATGACAAGCTATTTTACATCATGACAGACAAATCTTGTATGGAAAATGCACTAAAAAAGGAACAAAATTGTATGAATTAGGATCCATGTCAAAGAACAATTTATATTTACCCAAATCAAATTCCGAGTTTTATAATAGATTTTTCTTTATCTGAAACCATATTAGGGGATTCATTTTTATTCTATGCAGTGTCAGCGTCATCAGACTTGGAGAAGGATTTTTGGAAGCATCTTGGTCAGCATCTAGAAACGATTGTTTGCATCATTTTGTGTATGTGTAAATGATTACTAAATGTACTGACCACACCAGTGGCCTAGTGGTTAGAGCGTCCACCTTGGATGCGGGCGGTCGGGGGTTCAGGGGTTCCCCTGGCTAAGCCATTCCAAAGACTTATAAAAATGGTACTAACAGCTGCCTCACTAGGTACTCAGCATTAAGAGGTTAGTGTTAGGACTGGTTGGCCTGGTGTCAGAATAATCTGACTGGGTGGGATATCATGCTACATGTCTGCGGCATGATGCCCTAGTGCTAGACATCACTATAAAGTGCCACACTGCAGACATCGTAGTGATATGACGGAATTTTTTTTAAAGCTACATTAAAAATCCAAATCTCACACACACAGACAGACAGACAGACAGACACACACCCACACACAGACACACACACACACACACACAAAATGTACTTCTACTGAAAACAATGTACTTTCATATTCTTAACTGTAATACCTTGAATAGGTGTGATGTTCTTTGTATGAAATGCTGTATGTAGTCACCTGCAGTGCTTTGTGCATGTTTAATAGTAGTAGATTGTGAAAATTTTAGTTTTTAATAGCATCGTTGTCTAATGACACAAGTTTTAAAAGTTTTACATCATATACATAATACGTGATCACTGAAGTCCTCATGGACGATTGGTCAGTTGCCCAAAATGAGCCTCTTCTGTAGTAAACAAGTCATTATTATTATTATTATTCTATTAATGAGCATTTTAATCCCTTTGGACTGCATAGTTTCTTATATGAACACAAATTAATACCTATTGGTACCTACTTGGATGAAAATATAATGTTCCCACCAAGTCCTAAAAGATTTGTCTCCCTTGGCCTATGAGTATGTGGATGAACAGAGACCCACAAACTTCTTTTCATATTTTCTTACATTTTCAATGTTGAGCCACAGTTGCTGATAAGGGATGAAAGTAGGCTCCCAATGTTGTGTCTGAACCTTAAAGTCACAATGACCCAAAATAAAGGCAGTTAGTGTCTACATGGTAACTGTTCCACACAATCTTATTGAAGAAAGTTCATAAATACTGGTAGTTAGCCTTTTGGCCCAGGAAAATTGTATTGTGGGTTTAAAGGTCAAGGCACTGATAAATCAGTCCATACTGTCTGGAGTGAGCCATTCCTTGGTAATACCCACATTTAGAGGTGCACAGTATTATCAATATACTGGTTTACTGTTTTTTGTTCCTGTGATACTATGGTACATTTTTGCTGTATTGGTACAGTGTCAGCACAAGTCTTCTCCATTTTCTCAACTGTAGTGTAGGCTTAATTATCTCACTTTAGTTACAGCTTCTGTTTTTTTTGGGTATGATTTTCTTCTGAGCTATTTTATTTTCTTTTTTCTCAGGACAGTTTCTTTTTTTGAAATGATAAATGTGATAATTTGGTGTCATTTTGTTATAAATCAGAGCAAGATATTTTTTCCAGCTATTGCCAGATGAAAATTTGTAAAGAAATTGCCAGACCCATACCCCAGAATATGAAATTGTTGGTCCCAAATATAATTGTTGTATACCATGGTATTGTCGATGTGTGTTCAGAAATACTTCAGTACAGAATTTTTTGTGGTAACCAGTTCTACTTGTATTACATACCTGTTAATCATGCAAACAACATATAATGTACTGTCTACAATGAAGTACTTTGATTATTTGTGTGGTAACCATTTTCTGGGTTTCATGTTTGCTACAAACTTTGAATTTAAAGCCTGAACCTGAAACATAATTGCATTAAATCATAAAGATTGCACTATTTTGAGAAGACATATCACAGAATGAAATGATAAAAAAAATTGTGTGTGTTGCAGTAGCATGAAAATGTTATTCACAAAAATAAATGACTTTCAGAATTGGAGTGGGTGAGGAGTGGGGGACAGATTAGAAGGCCATTGTTTTGATCCAGTAGTGATCAAACTTGGATTATAGATTTATATCATTGATATCTCAGACAAGCTCCAGTATGAGCAAAATGTAGAGATATTAATGAAGTGATCATGCAACTGATTGATTGAGCTTGTTACCACCCTGAAAGGCAGACTTCTGATCTGATTTTGATTAAACTTGAAACATATGCTAACATCATTAAGAGCTTGGTCAAGTTCCATAATGAGTGAGACCCAAACATATTTTTGAGGCTACTTTGTAACTGATTGAAAGAAATTGTAATCACTATGGAGGCAATCTGATTTTGAAAAAGCATGGTAAAATAGACTTCAAGATGCCCAATGGTTTTAGTGTGAGTAGGATTTGCATATATAATGAAATTCAGCACAGTTAGAACTAGTTAATATTGTGTACACTAGTTAATATCATATACAATGTAAGCAATTTCTGTGCACCTTTTAAACACTTCTCTTTCTTCAAGAAAGTTACAGCAAGGGATGTAACCCATTATATTGGCTTTTGAAAATCAAAGGTTTGGGACTTCTCATTGGACAATTATACTGGATTAAATTATTAATATGTGATTGATAATGAAGGGAAAATTATAAAATAGAAATATTGAATGAAAAAATCCAGTTGCTGGCAAGCATAAACTATGTGCAAGGTGGTAATTAAGAATTAGAATTTCACTGTATACTTAGAGAAATTTATCTCAATTGTTTCCATTTACTGATTTTGTTCAAATAAAAACATATTTCTTATATAAAAAAAATGTCTCAGTTTAAAAATTTAATTTTAAGAATTTATTTTGATTATTTTAAAATGTGAAATTCTTAAATATTTAGAAGAAACTTTGACATGTTTGGCAAAATAATTTATAAAGTAGCATGTTTTACCATTCCAAAGGGCTTGAAACAAATAATTTACTCTGGAAATTTGTTCTGGAATAGCATTCTAGTTGATATTAGAAATGTGCACTCCATTTCCTTCTTCTAAACCCAGTTTATCCAGTGGCTTCAGAGCGATAGTTAAAATGAGAATAAAACGACTGTGTTTATATTCATGAATGCCTGTGGGAATTATTAAATATACTATTCATCTATTTGTCACTAATTGCATACGGCAGGTAGATTTATTTTGTGGTTTCAGTGTGTATGGGTGAGTAACCATTTGGTGCAAGAAAGGAAAGAAAGTAAATATATTGTCTATACATGTACATGCTATTATGTATATGTATGCATGTGTGCATTGAGCCTCAAGTTAGATCAGCTCTTCAGCTAATTGTGTTACCCTTTTAAATATTATTATTGTTATTATTATTATTATTATTATTTTATAGCATGTCTTGTGCGACATTTTATGGTGGAATTTTGTATATTCAGTGCTGTTACTCACGATTATTTTGAATTTATAATTCTGACTTCTAGCATTTAATGTAAAAATGTACCCCCGTTTTATTTTTAAACTGAAACCCATACAGATTCAACTATCAAAAGTAATGAAACCCTTGGCCAAGAAAAACAAATGTAAATACAAATAATGTGAAAGATATACATCTCTTAACTTCAAGATTTATCTCTAAGGTAAACTTTGAAAGCTCTTTGATGTCTTTTGAGTAAGAGAATAAGATTATTAATTATCCCTTTAAATTTTCATCCTATAATATAACAGGTAATATAGACATAATATAAAGTATAGGAGATGCTTTGCATAGGTAAATAGCTATCACACACACATATAATGAGTAACAAAGAGTGTTTAATTTTGTGTGTGACTATACTAAGACATGTATGTATCCAGGGCCGTCGCAAATTTGCACTGGACGAAACCGCCCAGGGCGAGCCTTGGCGCCCCCTATACCCTAAGCTCCTCAAAATGGCGCCCCCATCCCCAGCCCTCGCCCATAACGCCCGCCCGTTACCACGACCCTAACCGTCACAAGTTTGCGATTGACGAAACGGTGCCCCGGGCGAACGTGCCCCCGCCCCGATCCAACAGCCCTGCATGTATATATATGGGTATCAAGAAGCGTGGAAGTAAACTTTTAGTAAAATATTAAATGCATACCTCCCGATATGTCCTAAAAGATGTTGCAAGGATCGGAGGCATGGAAACCATCTTACAGTCTCTGGTGAGGAGGAATTACAAGCCCAGAACGAAACAAGCAAGGGACAACTCAAGATATGACTGAACGGAACATAGATCAGTCCTGACAAAATTGTTTAATTAATTACTGCTATATTTGTTATTATTCATATACTCAGCAGTAACTGTTCGGGAGGGCATGGGAATACACAATGATAAGAAAACATTTCGGAAAACATGGTGTCATCTATCTATCACTTCAATCATCTTGTGCTGGGGCGAGTGTACTAGGCTAGATGTCAACATAACCTGGAAAGATGGTGCTGGTGCTGCGAAAAAGTGGGCCTGGTGCCACACATAGTTTCACATTACTTAAGAATTTACCATTTCATTTAGCAGTTTGTGTAGTATTGTAAGAACACAACAGGCTAATTTTCGACAGTAATATTTTTAATTTGACATGTCTCCAAAATCTTATGTAAGCCATTGGAAAATTCCTTCCCACAAGAATTTCGCATTTTTTTGTGGAGAATTTTCCCCCAAAGATGTGTGTAAATAGTATATTTCCCATATTCGGGTTTAAAAAAATGTATACTGTTGCCTTTCCGTTCTTATTTGATCTATATAACACAGAAGACTTTATTTATTGTGGAGACACTATTCACCCCGTCGGGGTGCCTCTGATGGATTACCCACTCAAGCCTCAGTGCAGGCTTTCACATATATTAGTGGCTGAAGTATTATTGAAAGTCAGAAAAAGAAAAAAAAAAAAACTTGGTTGTATTGATTACAGAATTACTCTAGGCCGCACACACGTAGTGTATTGAAAATCCTAAAGGTCAGTGCTATTAATAGTAGCTGAAGCCAATAATAGTGTTATCAGTTGGGTCTATTTATCTCGAGGGATGCCTGGGACTCGTGCTCACAGCTTAGAACATGTTTTTTGATATCTCTTATTACTTGCATTTAAATCCCCTGCATATATTGTTCATTTATGTCTACACAGATTAGCTTGTTTTGGAATTTATAAGACGCAGAGACCATGTAAGAGGTTGTTTCTTTTTTTAAAAGTACGTTTGGCGGAAACCAACCCTAGCAGGAGAAACTGTTTACAAGTCTAGGTATAAGTGTAATAATTAAAGTTGCGGTTGTGTAGGGAGATTCTACTGATGTACATAGATGGTGGGGATAGAGATAAACCATATTGACTGTATAAATGTGTGTGGTAGGATCATAATTCAGTTGAAATTGGGCTTTACTAAGGCTGTTATTCCCCCCAGAATTTGACCTCGTATTCCCTTGGAGCTAACATACACTATGCAACTAGCTGGTTGTGACAGACAGACAGTCGGGCAGCCCGCAGAATAACACAAAGTGGTCTGCTGTATTGTTTTTTGCCATTCAACTAGTCTCAAGTCTGGAGTACAGTGTGTTATTTATATATGTTGTTGATCTGAATTCTGGAGTTGTGTATTGTAGGGCTTGGATTTTATACATACATGCACACCAGACCTGTATTAAGTGAGTATAGTTTATTGACGTACTTCCTCCTTTTTATGTCAGTTTATCCATGTATATTATACTTAATGCTTAGACTAATTGTTTTTTTTTTTTGGTTTTTTTTTTTAAGTAAAAGAAACGCCCTTTGGAATATGGAATTTATGACGTGTGTATATTCACTTGTACATTTTATACCTATAGCTTTTACCTTGGCAGTCTCATTTCTCTTTAGTGCATATATGGGGCTCTATAATTACATCGACTGTATCTCCTTGTATTACATTAGTGCATTGACACACATCTGTACTATACTGCATCGCGAAAGTGGCACAAAATAAATTAAAATGGCCTGAGTTGCGAATAAAACACTTGCGGTCTGAAGATGTTCGATGTACAGCGCTTACATGTGTTATACATCCCATCCTTTACAGCCTCAAATATTCACATTTGAAATGGTCCAAGTGTGTACTTCCTTCATATGGTAGACTTGCATAAGCGTCTTTGATGCTGTAATAGGGATGGTCAAAGAGTGATTCACTGTAAAACACTTTAGTTAGTGTCAGTATGCTGCATCAGCTCAATTGGTTCAGTGTTTGACTTGCAGTTAAGGTTGCATGTTCGATATCTACCCAGGCAAGCCGAGGTTGGCAACCTCATTGTATCCTTCCTTCACATAGGCAGTTAGCTTTCATTTCCTCACTGTAATATGGCCAATAGAGATTTGAAATTACCCTTCCAAAAAAAATCCTAACCAACCAACCAATGTGTTCACCGACTTTTTTTCCATATCCTGAAATGCATGGCATCATAGATTTACATGTAATTTAACATAGATTCATTTCATATTATAGAATTAGGAGCCATGTTTTGAGGTAATGTGTCAGTTTAGCCACATGAAGCATGTGATGTTACCCAGGGTTTCATCCCCAGGGTAACATGACATAAACTGTGGGTTGACATTTTCTCATTTAACATCAAAACAATGCCAGCAATTTATTTAATTTGATTTTAAAAAATGAAATTAACGATGTTAAAACAAAAGAAGGCATAATCTGAGTTATATTTATCCAGCACGGTAAAACACCTTTTTAACTCCAACAAGCACTGATAGTCATATTTGACAGGGCTCTATGCATCTTTGCTCGCCAAGGTTCCGATATCATAATCTTATCAAAACCTTGGAGGATCGAACATATATTTTAATTCTTTGTCCCAGTGACATATATTGGATTTCATGAGTTGCCTCCCTTAGTATGTAATGCCAACTAACCAATAGTGTATAACAGCAGTACATTGTACATCAGTCGAAAATGGTGGAGGCAGTTGACTTAAGAAGGATACTTTATAAGTTTAACATCATTAGTATGGCTGGGCACCAGAGGAAAGCCATTACAGGTATATTTGAGTGAAAGATATTCCTACAAACATGGACCAGCCGTGGAAAATTGCATTTTGGTCAGTCCATTCAAGTTGTGTGCTCCCCTTGTCTTGATCATGTAGGAACAGTGTTCAAATTTGAACAACCTAATTTTGATTGGATGTGGTGGCTTGCTGCCATTTCCAATGAAATTCACAGACCCTAAGCATCAAAATATCTGCTCGATATGCCAAAGTATAGATAGGGTTAGCATATCAGAACTTTGGCTAGCGAAGATGGGAGATGGGCTCTATGTTAATGCACACATATTGCCAAAATGCAAATTAATTGTGAAACATGTGAGTTTAGATTTCAAGCTCTTGCATCTCTTTGCTGATGTAGAATTTCCCTGTGATATACTGTAGATCATTGTAGAACTTCCTGTAAATAATTCCCTGAAACATAAAATGTAGCATGCTTTAGCATTGACTCCTTTACTGTAAGATAAGCCATTTAGCATATAACCTAATAATGTGATCATACATATGCCTTCTGAAAATGTAAAGTGGGCACAGCATTACATTTTCAGGAAGAAACAGGCTATACTATTCGCACCCACCATTTGAGTCATAAATATGACCACCATTTGATTCGTAAATATGACCTTTTGTCTGATTCATCTAGCTAAAATATGTTACGTTTCTTCGGATGACTTGCTTTGCTAGTATTGTATCAGTAGGACAATAGATTGAAGATGTGTACTATACTCCATCTTGATGATATTGTTCATTCTGGTAAGACTATTTATAAACCTCTTGCATGTCTCAGGATCCAATGATAAAAAAGATTGGGTGCATGTCATCTTGATTAGGTTGATCCTGTATTAGTGGTGGCAACAATACAGCCTGGTCTGGTCAATGACCTTGTTTTGTATGTTAATTTACATCGTAAGGGTGTGGCCTTAAAATTCACTTACCTGGCCTGTGCGGTGGAGAAAGTTGCCCATACCTGTTCTATATCATAATGGCATTAATGCACTGTGTAGCATCAAAAAATATTGAGACAGAATCTGTTTCAACAATAGGTATATTGTAGGTATATTCTTGCTGATATTTACTAGTTCTGTTTTATTTATTCAGATCATAGCAGGGGAATTTGCAGTGCTTCCTTAAAAACCTTTGTAACTTGAAATTTTTCTGTTTTCCAGTCTCTTTGGTTTAAGGGATTCCATGAGAATCTATTCAATTTTGAGGACATACTTCCTGGTGTGAAGTTGTAATTTTATGTAATAAAATTTGCTTGCATTTGGATTTGTACAAGTCTGTTCTATTATACTTGGGCATGGGTGTTGCAGGTTGTACAGTCATATTTTAAAATGGATTTGAAAATACGATTGGTTAGGGCATTATTGGCCTGAATTATAATTTATTTTTACATTAATTTCTTAAACATGACAAGTCTGATCATTATTACTGTATATACTTGCCGATAAGTCAAGGCAAACTAACATGATGCACTTGCAGATCAGGGTTTATTTTGTTTGCTCTAATGATTATTCCCAGCAAACTGCACAGACCCAGATCTGCCAGCACAGTATGCGATGGCAGATCTGTGTCTGTGTAGTTTGCAGTTGAACTCAACTTATAAGTGGTAATTGTGACACCTAAATATGTTAATTGGTTGAGATTTTCTTAGATATTCCTTCCAAGGAATATGAAATACTAATTTTGTGAATTTTTGTTTTCTGTCAATTGCAATATGTGCTTTTGCTGTCGGAATCCTATACTGTATTTTCCTGTACATTTAAAAAGTATATACTTTGGTTATAAAGGACAATAAAGACAAAAAACGGTTATCTGTACATCTAGTTTTTTAAAATTCAAAATGATAATAAAAGCACTGTAATTTAAAATGATTGGAAAGCATTGTAGTTCCATCCTCCTTGAAAACCCATGGCAAACAGTGTAGGATGTTAATGAAAGTTGACTTTAAAAAAATTTAAGAAACAGTGGAAATAGGATCGTGCAAGGTAATTTTTTTTTTCACTTATAAAAGAAAATGCAAACACAAAAAAATCCAGTTTAAATTTGATACATGACTTAAGGGAAGAAACAAGAATAATATTTTGAGTCTAAACACTTGGGCAAATGCAGGGTAATCTGAGAGTTGGGCAAAAGGCAGGGTGTATGGTCTGCTGGTGTTCTAGAACTTAAACTTTTTGGGCATGGAGAAAATTTCCTTCCCGACATCCTTAAAAGAGGTTTGAAGTTTCGAAATATAGGAGGGTTTTAATGAAAAGCTTGAAAATATGATGTACAGTTTTGTTATATTCTGTTGATTTTTTATCACCTTTTTAAACAATTAATTGTGGGTCTTCAACTGAAAATGATATTATATAATTGGAACAGGATGGCATTACCTTGAGGTTAGTGCGCTGGCATCTATAGAAACAAAATATTGTCAAGAAATATAACATGATAAATGTCGCATGTTTGAATTTTGAAATGTGACCAGTAGTATTCTAAAACAAGTACTGTATGTACTCACTTATAAGTGGAGTCCAACAGACCCACATCTGTTGTCACAGTGCACCTGCAGATCTGGGTCTGTGCAGTTTATTTGAAGTGATCAGTAGAACAAAACATATACTGAGGTCTGCAGGCTAATTATGCTATGGCAGATCAGGATCTTTGCTGTTTGCTGTTTGAGTCAACTTATAAGTGAGTAGATATGGTATGAATAGTTTAGATGTTGCACAAATTACCGTTAAGAACTGAGAGGTAGCTAGATTTAGTTACTTGATATAGGGCTTGTGCATTATGTCCAATGCTTCTTTATGTTATCTAAAGCCATTTCACAACACTGATTTGTTTTTTTAGCTTGTTACCACTTGGGAATCCATATTTTTTATCTGATGGGTTTATATCATCAAAATATTTGATGAGTTTGATAATTAGCAACATCCATGCATATAATCTTATTGGTTAACCTTGTTAAGACTGTAGATGACATATTTCTGATCCAACTTTTATCAAACTTGGCATGTAAGCTTACAGCATTAAGGTCTTGAATGGGTTCAATAATGACTGAGATCAATGAATATTAGTTAGAATTTAATGCATATGTTTTTTACCACTCTTGTGGTCTCATTTCTGATCCATATTTGATCAAAGTTGGAATATTTTTGTAACTCATTAAAATCTTAAATCTGTGCAATGAAGGTTGGAGATAAAGAATGGTGGATGGCCATGGTAGCTCAGATGGTCAAGCTGGACTCGTAATGCAAGGATTGCAAGTTTGATACCTGCCCAGGCCAGCAGCCTTAGTCTGTCCATGACAAAGGCACTTACCTCCCATTTCCTCAGCCCATAACGTGTTAAAGGTGCTGTTTAAAGTAGCGAAAACAAAAGAAGATAAGGTACAGTCTGGTTTTGTTGATCCTACGTAGGTAGTGCTATTAAAGTCACTCTGTATTTATTCCAGAGACGCATGGTTGAGAGCTAAAAATTCCCTGATGTTACAGCTGGGGCTCAGATTGATAAAGAACCCAAAAGAACCAAAAACCAACATGGGTGTCAGAAGGGGGGGTATAATAAAACATTTTAGGGGTCTCTGGCACTCAAATGAGGGTAAAGGGAAACACATCACTCTATCTGTATGATTGAACAAAATTTTTCTTTAGCTGATGGGGGGGGACGGCAACTATGGATTATATACTGTATATACTTGCTTATAAGACAAGTCCATAATATTGTGCAGTTTTTAGGAATAATCAGTTGAATAAGCAGCATTGACCCTGATCTGCAGGTGCACTTTGCTATGACAGATCAGGACCTTTGTTGTCTGCAGTTTGATTTGCCTTATAAGCCAGTATATACAGTATCATAGTACATGTATTTGCGTCATGTGTCATTGCATGTGCAATGCAGCAAGTGATTACACGTGTATTACACGTACAGAAGAACAATATCTTATACTAAGGAGGAGAGGTATATATATTACCATTAGTACTCAGTTAGAAGCCAAAGTCTATATTTGTTCTACTGATTACTTGTGACAAACTGCACAGACCCAGATCTGATGGCATATAATGTGATGTCTGATCTGCCTCTGTGCAATTTGCAGCTGGACTCTTATTATAAGTGAGCATATATAGTAACTTTAGAATGCCAGTGATGTGACCTTTTGATCTTTAATCTTTTGACTTTGTTTCTCCTACTCATTTGCACATCGATATCTATATATTATTATGACTCTGTGGTCTTAAAATAAGTAATAGAAAAGAGTGAGAACCAGTAGGTTTTGTTAAATTCAACAAATGATCTATTTTTCTTGAATACAAAGTGAAAAATGTAAAAAGCACTTATATGATATTACAAATTAAATCCCAAATAATCCTAAAATTTGAAACACAAGTCCTAATATTTAGAGTTCCAAAATAAATAATCCAATGCTGGAAGTGTTGATGTGCCTGTGGTAGCCTGTGTTGTAGTGATGTACTAACAGTCTTGTTGAATCACAAGAATACAATCCAAGAATATATCCTTATTTGAATTTTACCATGAATCCAAGTCTCTTTTTCCAAGAATGTTATTTTTCAGCAGTTTGTATTTCCATAGAAGAATCACTTGAATTAAATAATTTGAATATATAAATTCTGGCCCAAATGAAATACTGGACACAACAATAATAAACTGACTCTGCTCAGATCTTAAAGCATGAATGAACAATTTCCTTTCAAACAAGATTATATAGTCCTCTACTTCACCTCAGTTATCATTTTCTAACCCCCCAACCCAAAACTATTACCAAATGGAAAATTTCATTATGAACAGTTTCAAATGTTTACAAGATAAAATCTTAGTTATAATTAGAAGGTCTGTTTCTAAAATTATAATACAAAATGTGGAAAACAACAGGTAGACACTGCAATTCATGTGGAATTTCCAATGTTCTAGACTCGAGATTGAGATAAACATGTTGTTTACAAAACCAAAATCAATGATTAAGGTCATGTGGAAGATGAACCTGATTTTTTACAAGGTCAGGTCCATAGCATAAAATGAACACAAAAACCCCCTAACAAACAATGGAAATTAAATATACATAACAATAGAATATCATAAATTGTCAAGAAAAAATGTTGGCATGAATGATTCATTAGCTTATTGTTACAAAATTGGGTAATAAATGGCCACATATAACAATGTAAATTTTTTACATGTTATACTTATAGTGCAGATAGATTTTTAAATGACAAAACTCCATATTTCAGTAGTTTTGCTAAAGAAAAAGTGTTACAGTGTTGATTACACCTGGATACATATTGACTTGTCAAATATGCCACTCGTTAATCCATGCTTCACATATAATGCAAATAAGATCTTTGGAATCTTTTCTTTTTCTTTTGACTCACTCCCCCCCCCCTAAAATAAATTAAAATGGACATGGGCAGACTCAGATTATTTTGTGAACTTGAATCTTAATTGTATGATACTCACATTTAAATTGTTGAATGTCTGATTAATATTTCAATATTAACCCATCACTGTGCAGGGAGCCTTTTTCTTATGCCAGACCTTTAACTGTGCACTGAATGCCTTTTAGGACGACCCAACAAAATATTAAATACTTGGAAATTAAAGTGATTTTTTTTATTTTTTATTTTTAACATAGCTTTAAAAAATTTTCAGTCATATCACTATGATGTCTTTTTGTGGCAGTTTATAGTGATGTTTTGCACTGGGGCAACATGCAGCAGACATGTAGCATCATGTCCCACCCAGTCACATTATCCTGACACTAGGCAGACCAGTCCTAACACACTAACATCTTAATGCTGAGTACCAAGTAAGGCAACTGTTATTACCATTTGTATGTCTTTGTTATGGCTCAGCCGGGGTTTGAACCCAGCGACCTGCATCCGAGGCGGACGGTCTAACCAAGCCACCGGAGCAGCTGCAAATTAAAGTTTTTTCTTTTTTTTAACTATCACTTATTAGGATGGCAAAATGTCATCTGTTCTTTGTGATACGGTGTTGGCTGTAAATTCTCAGTATCATGTGGCAGAGATATGAAGCCACTTGAAAACTGTAATATTATAGTTAAAATATTTTTGATAATAAAGATGAGAACAAGCCATTGTTAGAACTAGTTCCCGCGACTGTTATCAAAATTTAACTAAAATAGAGGTAGAAAAAACTTTGAACTGCATTAGGCTAAAACTGTTGTAGTAACACATGTTCAAAGCTTAAGTTAATATCTGTGATTTTGGCTTGAAAGAATTACCAAGAACCACTAATCTCAAAAATATTTCAAAACCATTTGCTATAATTGATTATTTTAAGATCCTGCAGTATGAAGAATGGTGAAATATATACAAATGATATGAATTACTTGAATATGTATTTTTAGACACAAAAATATTTGTCACATGTCAAACTCCACTCGACTTCTACTATAAGTGTATGATTATCGCTGTACAAAAGAGGATTTGCCTTTTGTTAAAGATGTTTCTACACTTTTAAACTGTGATTTTCTCAAATCATTTTAGAGTCATTATCATGTATAATTTGTTGAATTTTACACGACAGTTGATGCACAATAGGCTTGAGTCCATTGTTGAGTGATTCGTGCACTGCTCAGTTTGAAAACCATTAAAGTTGTTAGATGTACATGACAAATCAAGACTGATTTCATGCTCTTTAGTGTTTCTTCTGTCCCAGTGCTTGAAAAATCTGCTACAACTTGTTTCATTTTCAAATTACTGCTGCCAAGAAATCATTACAAGTTAATTGTACTTTGATATGTAAAGAGCTAAGACAGTTTTGGCATGTTATCAGGTTTGAAAAATATGACAAATTTCCTTGGTACAGAAAATTTAGAAAAGGTTATAATAAGTTTCAGTTGTTCGTTAATAAGGGACATGGAGGAGCTCAATTAATGATGTTAATCTTTTAAAAACCAAAACAAAATCATGCATCATCCAGATAACAATACAGTATACTGAGGCGCATGACACACTATCATTTAAGTTTCAGTTTATGATTTTGCATAATAGATTTGTGATTTTTAGATAATAATAATAATAATAATAATAATAATAATGACTTTATTTAAAGAGGGTAACACAATTAGTTAAGAACTAAGCTACCTTGAGGTCTTCATATAAAGGAATTTATTTAATTTAGCTGCATCTCTGAAGCCACTGGATATATTGGGTTTGGAAGAAGGAAATAGAGTGGGCATTTCTAATCTCAACTTGAATACTATTCCAGAGCAAAGTTCCAGAGTATTGGAAAATTTTATACAGTTTGGTAGACATGGATCACATGTGGGGAGTATTACCAGGTAGCCTATACTGGAATAGTGATTGTAAATATTCAGGAGCACTATAACTGGATAACCTGTACATTAATTTGGCTTTTCTCAAACAGATTCAGTCCCTAATAGGTAGTATTTTTAACTTACCAACTAAATTTTCCTTGCTTTCTTTCTGGATTGGTATTTGCCCAAATGCCTTTTCTGAAGATGTGCCTGCTTTGCTAAGTTTTTATCATTTGAATTACCCCATACTGTATTACAGTAGTCTAAATAGGGTTGTATGTAACTGTTATAAAATAGTTTTCTGTGCCTTTCAGGGAGAAAATGTCTTATCCTACTGAGAAGCCATAAACTTGAATTGACTCTTTTACTGATGTGTTTGATATGTTCAGACCATGATAGGTTATTATCGACCAAAATGCAAAGTAGTCTATCATGACAGATCATTTGCAAATTTCTATCCTTCCATGTCAGACATAGTTCATCACTATCAAGATTTTCCCTTTTTTGCTGTGTTGAGATAAGTAATATTTTAGTTTTACCAGTATGTATCACCATGCCATTGCTTGTGTACCAGTTGTCCAGTTTGTTTAGTGCATTCTGTAAAGAAATTTCAAGTTCATGCTTTGTGTTTTGTATGTCTGACAATGTTGTGTCATCTGCATAGAGATCTGTAGATGATATTGAGTCCCTTAGTATAAGTGGTAGGTCATTAATAAATAAAATAAAGAGTAATGGACCTAGAATTGAGCCTTGTGGTACTCCATATCTAATTGTTCCTGGTTCAAACAGAACATTATTTATATAAACATGTTGTGTTCTCTCACTTAAGTATGAAGTAAACTGTTCTTTCATCACATTGGTAGATTTTCAGTTTCTTCAAAAGGATTTCATGATCCACCATGTCAAAAGCTTTCCTGAAATCTACAGATCCTATTATTCTACCTTAGTCAAGTGCTTGAAGCCATTTATCAGTTAGGGAGATCAAGGCAGTCTCACATGAATGTTTCTGTCTAAAGCCTGATTGATTAGGGTGTTACAGCAAGTGTTTGGTTAAATATGACATGAATGAGTCATGAACATGTTTTTCAATCAATTTTGACAAGTTTGGTAGTATTGAGATTGGCTGGTAGTTATCAGCATCATCCTTAGAACCAGATCTGTGAACAGGAGTTACTTTTGCAGTTTTCCATATTTTGGGGACAGATGAGGTTGCAGTACTTAAATTGGTTATGAATGTTATGCCATCTAAAATAGCATAGACAGAAGATTTAATGAGTCGTGGACCAATCTGACCAAGTCCTGTAGCTTTCTTGGTATCAAGTTCATTGAGACATTTTTTAACAAAGTTTTTTGATACTGGTGGGATAGAGAAACATTCCTCCTTAGAGATTTTGCCACTGCAGAACTTTTTCAGTCCATTAAAGTTGTTTTCTATCACTGGTTCTTTTAACTTTGTGGTAGTGTTGGTAATTAACAGTATAATGCATGCAAATAATTTAAAACCCCCAATTTGGAAAACTTGAGAATAAAATGTCTTTTCTGTTCAGTTAAGAGACATCTGCAGCAGTCATCAAAGAATTTGCCACTGAATCTCTATTATTTGAGATGAAGAGAAAAAAGTAAATTCGTAGCATTCTTACAGGAGCAAAGAGGCCTATATTAACAATGTAGCCATTTAAATAGTTTCAGATGGATCAAACGAGTTATCCATACACAAAATTAATTAATTTTATGAAATTATTGTTGGTGACTGTTTCAGGATATCACTTATTTTTTTCATATTTATCCACAGATCTTCTAAAATTTACAATTTGTTTAATTCTGTCAACTTTGAATTATAATTTTAAATATTAAACTTAAAAGAAAATGAAATGTATTTATAGCTCACCTTGCCATAAAACCAAATAAGCGTACGTTATCGTCATTGTGCATCCATGCATCCAACAAGCATTGCTTGTAACCACACTGGACAAGTTCCATAATGAGCAAGATCTATACATAATGATGTTAACATTGGCTGACCTTGTTACCATTCTGGAGGCCCTGTTTTGGACATGACTTTGATTAACCTTGGAATATGTACTCGTATCATGAGTTAAATAATGAGTAAGATCCATGCATACAAATGAGCTTATTGTGCTTCTGATTTGGTCGAGTTTGTTACTACTCAGATGGCCATATTTCTGATCCAGTTTTTATCAGACTTGGAATATATACTTCTTTTAGATCTCGGGTGAGTTTGATAATGAACAAGATTCATGCATACTAATTTCAGTGTGACCCCACTATAGCATGCTTTGTTATAACACAAATACAACATGGTCAAGGTGTGGCTCCTGAAATTTAATATACATGTACTTTTCTTGTACACAAAAAAAATTCTTTCTCAGAAGTAAAAAAAATTTAAAAAGTTTATTATCATTTTGGGGAAGAGATCATGTATGAATAATACAAGACAATCGTGGCATGACTCCTGAAATTTTATATGTATTTTTCTTGTACACGAAAAAATAGTTTTTTTCTTCTTAAAAGTACGAAAAATGACATGTAAAAAGTTTATTCAGGGATCATGCAAGGCTTCGCCAATGTCACAAATCGCAATTTTTGTCCTTTTTGGCTGCAAAATATACCATCTGGTGATTTTTTTTATTGGTGACATTGTTGGCTGTTTAAACTTGTATATACAGTCATTGGTTTGGAGTGGAGAAATTCAAAAGGCCCTATGAAAGGTAGCCACAAACTTGATACACGATGCACTGAAATTTATATAGTGTTACATAAACAAATTCTTTGCCCATATTGACAGACCCCTCTTAACAGTGCATTGTTATATCATAATCTGCTTATGTTGACATCTAGCATGAGTACTGTATGTTGTGAGAATTCCCCCTTTTTTTTGTTGACATTTTTGGTAGCGGAGATCAGCCAGATGAGGCATTATCTTATAATCTATCTTTTGTCAGATTTTCGGCCACTCGCTAGTAATTAATATATTTTCACAGACTGACATTTGTATGTGGATGGTAAGTAAAATTCCTCTTCTTTTGACTCAGAATTTGATCCTTCAGAACACTCACATTTTCTGTAGTAATCCCTGTCATCCGACCAGAACTCATGTGTCTCTATCGTCCATTGACCCTTTTTTCAATTTCTGACGCATGATAGAAGGCAGCATCACTCTGCTACCGCAAATGTAAAAAAAAAAAAAAAAATGATCTGGTCTATTCAGTAGGCAGGGAGGAACAATAACTATAATCGTCGAAACGATGGCCAATTCCTTTTTTAAAAATGTACCCAGATAAAATAGTTTGCTGAAATTAAAAAGAAAAAAACATTGCCTTTGAAGCACCAGTTGTTATGAAAACGTACTAAGCAAATGGGAAAAAAAATCAGTCTCAGTCAGGCAATACAATTATTTGATGTTGACACCACAATAAGAAACGGGCATTTGTTTGGTTCTCCAAAGCTGTCCTTTAGCGGTACTTCAATAATGCATGCACCCTTCATCAAAGAAAGTCAACTACAGTCTTCAGTAAAAACAAAGAACCTTTCTTCAAAGTAAGTCAGTACCAAACTTAAATAAAAGCAATGGAATCTGATGGATTGTTTCATTTTCTAACGTGACTGCTTAAAACGCAAACTAACTTTTACTGACTTGGGATGTACTGAAAAGTAAATGTGCGTCATCATTTGTTACACGATTGTGCTATTGTGCAAACACCTCTGACTGCTTACTATGTCATTACATGTACTGTTGGCAGGCATATATATTTTCAGGTGAAGAATTTGAAGTTCAGGTTTACTGCAAAATGCTGTCATAAAATTTCACTCTGTATTAGAAAGTCCATTCCCTAGGGCAAAATAAAATTTGTGAACCAGTATTTACATTTTATACAAATGTGCTGTGTACATATATTTTGTATTTAGTGCACATTATTTACATGGTCACTAGTCTTCAAGCCTAGACAAGTAGACACAACATGGCTGTGGGAGAGTGAACCAGGGATTTATGAAAAAAAACTGTCTGGCCCCAATAGCTTTAACATTGCTCTAATTTGTAGTCATATTTGATGATTTGTCCATTAATTTTTTTGTAAAAAAATTTTTTTTATCTTGTGCGAAAATATCTCTTTGTTGAATAGGAAATCACAGTCCTCCACATCCACCCCCATCCCCTGCCACACAAATGAAATGGTCCCTATCTAAATTAAAGTATGCTTACGAGTCCTAGATTTACCTTATTTATTCTTGTATAATGCATGTCCCATGGCAAACAGAACAGACTCGGCAATGCCATCTGTGCTGTTAAATTTTATGTATGGTTGCAAATAAATAGCATAGATCAGTATCTGCTGGCACATAAAAAAATGCCTGCAGATATTTTAATGCTTTGTGCAGGTAGGTACATATTTTGGCATAGATCCATATCAGCTGGGTACATATTTTGACATAGATCCATATTAGCTGGGTACATATTTTGGCATAGATCCATATTAGCTGGGTACATATTTTGGCATAGATCCATATTGGCTGGGTACATATTTTGGTGCAGATCCATATTGGCAGGGTACATATTTTGGCATAGATACATATTGGCTGGGTACATAATTTGGCATAGATCTGTATTGGCTGGGTACATATTTTGGCATAGATCCATATTAGCTGGGTACATATTTTGGCATAGATCCATATTGGTCGTCACAGTATATGACAGGAGAGATATTTTGGTGCAGTGTACAACTTTGTAGACATTTTACCTGCTTAAATCTGGCATTTGACCTATTTTTGACTGAAACTCTGAGCTCAGTTTCCACTATCAGCCAGTTGGAACATCACTGGGTCCAGAGATTTAATGATTTTCAGGCCAGACCTGTAAATATTTAAAGTATTTTGCAAAATGTAATTTAAGATCTTGTACAGTCAAACGTATATTTAATTGTGGTAGTATCAGTTACTTGGGAAAATTAGTGTGTGTGTGTGTGTGTGTGTGTGTGTGTGTGTGTGTGTGTGTGTGTAGTATTTATTATTTTGTTTTATGTGTCCTCATAGGCAGAAAGTGGCCTCAAATCCTACATATTTGGGTCCCAAGCCCAGTCTGAAATATTTGATAACCATGTAGAACTCATAATTTTGAAATTGACTTAGAAAACTTTATTTCCAATTGGTAACATTTTTTCCACAACTGAATTTGCCAAAATATATGTGTATTTCCAGTAATGTTGTGAAAAAAATAGGGGACGAAAGGTTTTTGTACAATTTTTTTAAAATAAGATTTTACTGTGTATAATATGTTAGCATGAAAAGAAGATTTTTACATAAACTTGAGGGTTTCACCTTGATGGAGGCCAGGGGATATTCTCTCACTCGAAACTGCCAGGTTCCTCCCCCTCCCCAAATTTAACAAATCCCCAGATCTTGATCATTATAGGGAGTCAGAGGTACATAAAATATCCTCTGACAGCTCAGCCAAAGTGTGGCCGTGACCTGTACCTACATGCAACAGTTCATTTGTGATAATTGGCTGAAATTAAAGTGACATTATGGTTAATATAGAATTATTAGGTCACTGTCATTTTCAGGATAGTTGATTCTGAATTGCAGGTCAATTTTTACTTCTGCTTTGTCAACATTTATTTGTCTTTTTACAGGTAATAGGTATTGTATGATCAATTATGTATACTATATACACTCTATACAGCTGTATGTATTATGTTGGATCCAGATGATGCAATACTGCAGCATTATTCATTCTGGACGTAAATTTAAATTTGCTTGGACATTGAAAAATCAAGTCTTCTGTTTTTGTGATAAAAAATCTAAAAAATTAACTGTATTGAAAAAACTTGGCTTAGTTTATTTGCTTGCAAAATGTTCTGTTTTGGTGTGATTCATATACTGTCAGGTTATTATATACTTGAAAACAGGTACTGGTAATCCATTGTATTTAAAGCAGTTTGGTTTCATCAATTAAACTGGCTTATCATGTAACCATAAACTCTAGTATTTTATTCACTCAAAAGAAAGACAAACTGTTAAGGCATTTGGAAAAAATCTTGCAGCCTTGTTTGCCATCATACTTTGCTGTAAGTACTTGCTTAAAAGTCAAGTCAAACTACAAACAACAAGGATCCTGATCTTCTATAGCATAATGCACTTGAAAATGAGGGTCTATGCTGTTGTACTTATTATTCCTAACAAACTGCACAGTCCCAGATCTGCTGGTGCATTATACTGTAGTATGGCAGATCTGGGTCTGTGCAGTTTGTAGTTGGACTCTACTTACAAATAAGTATAAATGGTAAAATAAATATTAGCTCAAAAATAGGAGTTAGTTTCTTGGTTTTCTCAACTGTGTAAATTGAACTTGGTTGAGAAGTAGATATAAATTACAGATCATTTTCTGCTCAGGATTTTGTTTGTTTCTCTGGTAATAGCCCCACCACAAGGCAGTATGTACTGTATTATGTAGTCTATCCGCAGCAAAGTATTCTCACAAAAGGCCATACATGTCCACCATCCACAGTTTGTGTGTGGCTGCTTTCAGTTGAGATCAGGAAGAACCCTATCAATTTCCAGTTAAAAATCTCAAAGGTGAAGATGGATGAATTGCTGGCCTGTGGGGTCCAAAGTTGAGCGGTTAAGGTCACTGAGACTGTAAGGAGGAGAATGGTTTTTGCATGATAACTTCACTTCCAGACTGTTTACTCTGATCAAGGTTTTGGAGGGCTTATACTTTGGGCATGGAAGAGACCTGTAGATTTTGTGACCTAAAGGTCAAAGGTCAGGATCATTGTGACTCAAAGGGAAACAAGTTTTGCAGAATAATTTTTTGTTTTTGGAGATTTCCTTGACCAGTCTCTGTGAATGGCTTGCTCTTTGGGTAATAAAGAAACCTATTGATTCTGTTGTCTAAAATTCGGTGGTCAGAGTCATGGTAAAAGGTCAAGGTCACTGAGACCCAATAATTAGAAAGTAATCTTGAGAGTTTACCATGCCCTATCAATACCTACATAGAAGACTGTAAAATATGGGATGAATGTATTCTATGCCTTTCACTGTATTGATTTTTGAGACTGAATGTAGAGGTGGAAAGGTCAGATTATAATTGTGAAGACCATCTACATAGTGGAAAGGTTGGAATTAATAAAAATAATAATAATAATTAGGACTTTGTAAAGTGCCTAATCTTTAGAAGCTCTAAGCGCTTTACAACATTAGACAAACATATATAATGATATGATTACGAAAAACAAACACCATGAAAGTAGATAACAGAAAACATGCTGAAAATATTTAAGGTAAGGAAACCTTATTAGGTCTTTAAGTCTGTTCTTGCAGTCAAAATAGGTGAGTTGTAAGAGCGCTCTTGAATGAGATTGTTGCGGACTCCCCCAGCTTTATTAGGGTGGGTTGTATGGTTTTGGTTATCGTTATCTAGAGGGTGATCGCTGATGGTGTAATTTGCCCGGAACGAGTAAATATAAATATAAAGCGTGAAACTTATAGATGGAATAGATAAAGATCTGAGCAGATATATGTAGAACAGAATGACACGAGCCCCCGTACATGTAAAAACAATAAAATTTAATCAAAATTCATAACCAACGAAATTCAGAAACAGTTGTGATAATGCATTACATTAGAAAGATACACTTTTTGATTTAAGTTTCAACGAATTTCAAATACAAATATGCTTATACAAATAGCCGATCTGTTAAGCGATAGAATTAATTCATCATCAAACTGAGTGAATGATCGAAAACACTGCCTTGTACAGATTCATAACCTGATGATGGCTGGTTCAATCCAAATTCGCTGTGACTGTTCTTTTGACTTCCTTGTGCCTGTAAGTCTGGGTCCTTTCCCCTTTTCCCTTTTTCCAAATTCTCAGGTGTCCCGCCTTTTTTGGCCTCCAACCTTGTGTGGTCACTTTGGTTTTGTAAGTACGTGGTACATCACGTAGATATTTCACATAGGACGTCACGTAGATATTTCAGTGGCGCGTCACGTGAAGCTATCTCACCTTGCAAAAGTAAACAAAGTGGCAACCTGAGTATTCCCTTAGGTACCCTACTGGGAAGAGATCATTACTTTCTCCTCTCGTTAATGTCAGATAAGTTCTATTGTAATTCAAACAGATGCCACGGCCATCTGGTCTAACTAAACACTGCCGACCATAAACAAACCTAGTTCCCTAAGATTAATGTACTTCTTAATGGCTATTTCAATTACTGGCTTACATTACCTCACCCCAAGACATCAGTTCTGGCCTCGATTTAATTACACAAGTGAATAAATGAAATTCCTTACTTGTCACAACCATGTTGTTTATAGTGAATACACACATTCAAGCCTCTAGCACATATAAAACCTCACTACATTTAACAACATTAATTTCACATGGCTTAACAACATTAATTTCCGTCAATATGCACTCAAGTCTTTATCATATGTGACATTATCTAAATCAGAATTTACACGGATTCTCGAAACTCATATCACTAAAGTAAGGTACGAAATTCTAGATATATATTTACCTATAACAAACAAGACTATACATTCAAACAATTCATCAAACTAAAATAAAGAATATCAGTGTACGGATTCATATAGATGAACTCGCACAGTTGTATTCATATCAAGAGAATTGATCTACTAATCTAACCAAATAAATCATTAAAATATAAGCAAATAAATCAAACAAATCATCATATGGATATCAAGAAATTACGCGAGATTGATGCAAAATACCTTGTGTCTTCAAGCTTTTACCGCTAGAATTGTGTTCGTAGATTTTTCCAGACATCCAATTCCTTGGATCCCAATTACAAGTGAATTACTTCTAAATTTGACCCTGAGTCCGCCCTTTGTTTTTCTCTTGCAGAAAATGGTATCGACTGATTAAAAGTGTTGCGAAAGGCACATTTAAACCAAGATTTTTTCATGTGGAATCACGCCCCCTTATTCAGCGTAACCAATCTGAATTAAATATATCTCCTGCCCGAATTAGGCGCCAAACAAAATGTAGTCCATCTGCCAAACTGGATTACCAAATACCTATTGCTGGGAAGTTTCAGAATTGACAGTTTCGATACAGATCGGAGGTTAACCCCATCCCTTTCCAGTTAAATAAACGAAGTTTCAATTAAGAACCACCGTTCGCAAGACAGTGACATTACCAATCAGTGCGTTACGGCTATTTAAACACGCGTCAGTCCCCATAAATCTAATTAATCATTCACCTGTCCAACTTAATGTGTTTTTCATAGATTGACAGAAATTTGCACCATTACAGAGATCACGGTGTTTTTGTGTCTAAGTTCAAATTTCAGTGGGCAATTCTTTCCATGTTGCTGGGCCCTGGTATGCAAAAGAACTTCATTTTCATAGTGGGAACAATGAGAATATGATTGTCAGAAGAGGATCGTGAGTATCTTGCTGGTGTGTACACATGGGTGAGGTCAGATAGGTATGTTGGACTGGAGCCCATCAATGAAACATAGCACAGAGAACAAATCTTGTGTTTGATTCTGGATCGAGTGGATAGCCAGTGTAGGGTACAGAGCAGGGGGGAGGTGTGCTCTGATCGTGGTACTCTGAGGATGATCTGAGCAACTGTGTTTTGAACTTTTTGAAGTTTCTGGAGTAGATATTGAGATGAACCAGACAGAATTGAGTTAACAATAGTCCAGTCTTGAAAGTACTAAGGAACACACAAGGATTTTAGTGGCATCAACTGAAAAGATAATTGTGAATGGTGCTGATACGTCTCAGCTCAAGATATGCAGTTTTGCATATGTTTATGACATGTTGGTGCAATGAGAGAGTACTGTCGAGAGTAATAAATAGGTTTCGTACTGACTGTGTGAATTTAATGTTGGTGTTGCTGATATTTGCTGTTTGAGGTAAAGGATGTGAATGAGAAAGTCTTTGTGTTGTAATCAGGATGGCTTCAGTTTTATCATCATTCATCTGCAGCTTGTTACATGTCATCCATGATTTCACATTGGAAATGCACCTCTCTACACCTTAAATGGTAGCATCAACTTTAGCTGGGTGGCTAGATTTGTATATTTGGGTGTCATCAGCGTACAATTGGTGAGATACTGGATGATGATCTGTGACACTTGAGAGCGGCTGAGTGTATAGAATGAAGAGAAATGGTCCAAGAACAGACCCCTGTGGAACACAACATAGATCAACTGGGCTAGAGTGTTTTCCATTTGCACAATTTGTGTCCTGTTGACCAAGTAGGACTTAAACCACAGTAAGGCTGTATCATGAATGCCAAATACATACTGGAGATGGTGAAGTAATATATCATGGTCTTTTGTGTCAAATGCTGCAGACAAGTCAAGGAGGGTGAGGACTGTAATCTTTCTGCTAACCAAAGTAGAGAGAAGGTCATTAACTACTTTCAGAAGAGTAGTTTCAGTACTGTGGCAAGGGCGATATGCAGACTACGTTGCTAAAAAGACTGTTTGAATTCAGATGAGATACAAGTTGGGATAGAATAACTTTTTCTAAGATTATGGTTTGGAAAGTCTAGATGTATATTTATGGTAAATAATAGAATCTAGGTCAGTTATTACTATTTGTTGTGCACCAGTATTGTCTTTTTAGGAGAAGAATCATGTCCTGTATAACTGACACTAACAGTGAGAATAATGACTGGATTCTAAACTTATATTTAAATCTGGACGTATGTTTTGTGGATGAAATTCAGGTCAGGTTTGATTCTTGAAGTAGGTCATGTTTAATTGAGTTGGTACAGCAATAATAGCTGTAACAAAAACTATGTAGATTTCATTTTCTATTTGGAGTAATTATAAAAAGTACAAAATGACTTTCTGAGCTCAAATGTAGGACCTAATCTGGTTTGATTCAAATATAGATGACTGTGACTAATTATTGTAATCATCAAACCACAAGCTTAAGTTTGAGCTTCAGTTTTCCATCAAAGTCAATCAAACATGAATTTTCAAATGGAATGTTCTTCATAATTGTTTGAAACAGATTGGAAGGGGATGAACCACACCATTTAGTTACAAAAATGTGCAGACTTGCTGATTTTTTCATCCCATCGTTACAGTGGCATGGATATATAGTAATCCTAGTGTCTGGCCTTATGTCCAGCGATCGTGTTAGCACAATTAGCAGTTTTCAGCTCTGTTGGACCTAGGCCCGAAGAGTTTATTGGTTGGTCTGTTGTGTGTCATCTGTCTGATGTCAATCTGTCTGTTACCACAAGTTTGTTAATACTACAGGTCATTAGGTACATAAAAGATTGGTCCTGAATGAAAATCAAGGCTGACTCAAGTTCAGTATGGCCAACATGGCATCCATCTTGAAAATCACGCTTTTGCTACTCCTGACTTGAATGGATGGTAGTATCTGCATGGGGTTTTCACTAAAAAATCTTATGATATCTTGTTGGTTTTCAAGGATCTGAAATCCTGTATATCTACCATGGCACCCATCCTGAAAATCTTGTTATTGCTACTCCTGCTGAATGGATGGCCTTGTCTACATTAGGTTTTCACTTCTTAAAAAAAATCTTATTTTGTCCAGATGGTTTTCAGTAAAAATGGTGCTGATGTGAAATCGTGGCAGCTATCTTCAAAACCATGTTATTTGCTATTCCAGCATGGATGGTCATATCAACATGGCATTTTCACAGAAAGACTTGCTATGATACCCAGTTGATCCTAAATGAAAATGGTGCCAATCTGAGATCCAGTATAGCCACCATGGCAGCCATCTTAAAAGTATTGTTATTGCTATTTCTCCTGAATGGATGGGTAAATAAAAACATGAGGATTTCACTGAAAAACTTGTTACTATGTCTGGTTGGTCCTAAATGGAAATAGTGCTTATCTAACTTCAATATGGCCACCACAGCAGCCATCTTGAAAATCTTATTATTGCTACTCCTGAATGGAAAGTTGTATGTGGAAAATATTGTTATCTCAGCTCCTTCCAGAAGGACAGTCTTATCAACACTGGATCCTGAAGATGCACATTTCATCAAATTACTTATGTAATTTTTGTTGAATTTTTGCCCATTTTGGCTTGCAGCTGAATGCACAGTGTGGCTGAATCTTCTGGAGACAATTAGTCTTTCAGATTTTATTGGAATGGCATGAGACATTGTGCTTGTTATGGTGATCATTTTTAAGGTGTGCATATTGTGAAATCACTTTGCTCTCGCAGTTTTGTTGCAGCAGTTGCTGTTTACATCCTGCAGCTAAATGCATTGCAGGACAGAATATTGTGAATGCAACATTCCTTGTGTTTTTTTTATAATGGTGGTTTAGTATGAAACTTGGTATTTATTATGGTCGTCTTCGAAAAATGATGCATATGTTAACAAGTCATTGACGTCATGGAGTGCTGGAAATGTGTGAGATCTCCCCACTCCTCAGGGTGTTTGGTTATCATTATCTAGAAGATGACTGACCACAGTGTTATTGCCTCGACTGAGTAAACAGTAAAATAAAATATAAAATTAATTGATGGAATAACAGAAATCTGAGCAGAGATATGGAATAGAATAACGCAAGCCTTTGTATGTAAAATACAGCAATTTAATTAATTACATAACAAAATGAAATCAGACATAACATTTGAATGTCTTGCTTTCTTTCAGAAATAAAGTTTCAGAATTATGCAAATTTCAAGTAGTCATTCTTTACTGATAGAATATGATTGAGTGACAGATCAAACTCAGATTGCCAGGCATGACAGCATCATCTGGTGCTTCTGGACTTTCCCAACTCAACGCTTGTGATTGGTCTCTTTCTTTCTCCCTTTCTTTTGCCTCTTCAGGTCATCAACCCCTTGGTTGCTGAATACACTCTTTCCCCACTGTACAATGCAGGTGTGTGCAGAGCTTTTTTTTTTTTCTTTGTGCTTTATTTGAGGTTTGCTCTTACTAAGCAGCTGAATCTCTCTCTGTCCTCAACTTTACAACACTTGCAGGTTGTATGGAGTAATTGGCAAAACAAACAGCATAGACTTTAATGCAGGTTGTATGGAGTAATTGGCAAAACAAACAGCATAGACTTTAATCTGCAGGTTGTATGGAGTAATTGGCAAAACAAACAGCATAGACTTTAATCTGCAGGTTGTTAGGAGTAATTGGCAAAACAAACAGCATAGACTTTAATCTGCAGGTTGTATGGAGTAATTGGCAAAACAAACAGCATAGACTTTAATCTGCAGGTTGTATGGAGTAATTGGCAAAACAAACAGCATAGACTTTAATCTGCAGGTTGTTAGGAGTAATTGGCAAAACAAACAGCATAGACTTTAATCTGCATGTGCATTAAAATCAGGATTGTTGTTGTTTGTAGTTTGACTTGACTTACAAGTGAGTATATAAGTTACTGAGAATACTCTTTCAAAAAATGTTGTGCTTTAAAGTGTTATATCAGAATGAGTGAAGCATACAAGTAATGTTTGATGTGCATATAATTAGTATAACATATTTCTTTTGTAGATCCCCTTTGCCCCCATGACCCAAGCATGGAAATAAACAACCATTACCTGAATCGAAAAGGTGAGATTTTTTAAATATATTTACTATAAATAATTTTTCTGCATAATAAAATTTTATTTTCATTAGTTTTCCTTCTGTAAAATTCACAGATGACCTGGCCTATTGGTAATGAAAGAACCTGTTGATTGTAAGGTTAAAAGGTCAGAGGTTGAAGTTTTTGAGAGTCATTAGTCTCTACTCTCCAGACTTACCCAAGTGTCACTAGTGTGTACATACAGGACTATTAAACACGAGACAGGCGTATATTTACCATTTCTGGTACTCGTGTTGCATGAGTACATTTTGTAGAATTTTCATAATTAGACCTAATTCTGATATTGAAATCATATTGCACAGTAAATGGGGCATCCCTCTAAGTAATGACACACTTACATAATATGTTACAATAGTTACCATGTACCGTACGTAGTTCACTTACGATTCCAAGGCAGGGGACACTGTCTCCCTTTCTCCAAATACAAGGATAATGGCATTTTAGAGGGATAATAGAAAATAGTAGATTGTATTTGCTCTTGTATGCTCTTCATCATTTTCCTGGAAAGGATCATGGAGGATGCCTTGCGTGACCAAAAGGGCACTGTCAGCATCGGAGGAAGAACAATCACAAACCTTCACTTCACAGATGATATTGATCGTTTAGCAGGAGATGAAAAAGAACTGGCTGACTTGATTGAGCGCCTCGACACAATCTCCACAGCATAAGGTATGGAGATTAGCACCGAAAAAACCAAACTGATGACGAAGAACACCAATGGCATCATTGCAGAAATAAAGGTCAGTGGGCAGAAGTTGGAAAGAGTGAAAAGCTTCAAGTACACCACTCCCTCGATAACTCGCACCCTGATAACTCTTGAACCCGCTTATAACGTGGGGTCAGGCGTGGATCCCATTTTTTAAAACCAGAAATTACCTCAAAAATAGATCCCTATTTTATGAACTTTATGGAAATTGCCATCAAAATTAGCTACAAAACTTTGATATATCGCTCGTTTTATCGTCGAAAACGGTAGGTAGGAACTGGAAATTTTAATCAACATTATGAAATACCAAATTTAAAAGTAAGTCATACAATTTTTTTTTTACATTTTCTTTCCAAGTGACATTCCTAGCACACCACAATTAACAATATGTAAGGAAATTTTGATCAATGAAAATGTCACTTACGCCGAGTGGAGGCAGTACTTTAATAAACAAATACAAATTAAATAATTTTTTTATCAACTGAAATTTGTGTTTTAGTTCTATCTTCTAGTTCCTTTTAAGTGTAATCATCATTAATGCAATGTGTCCTCTTGTAATTAAACGTAAAATGTGTCAATCTACTGTAACAGCTGTATCCGCAAGCATTTCTCTGAGAACCTATTTAGGTGCCCACCGTGTTTTGATAACTGACTTGCAGAAGTATTTGTTGCATTCTTGCACTGAATTAAAATCTGGCCTCCTTTGTATTATCACGTTAATTATGTCTCTTGAATCAAATAATGGAGGTGAAATAAAAGAAAAGTTAAAAGGCACGAAAATCCTACAAACTTAAAATATAGCTGCCCCGGTTGTATGTCAGGTGAACTCACTTCAGTTGATCAGTTGAACACTGTTATAAATGTTATTGTGTATGTAATATAAACTACCTTAAATTAACCGACTCATTGGTAACTGTGATCAAAGATAGCACGGCAACCAAGCGAAAAGAATACTATACTTCGTAAAATAAAGAACTTGGTTTCACAGATACGGACCATTGTGGGCAAGCGAGTTTAAGAGAATTCTTGAACTGGCACTTTGAGATATCCTCAAGAACGATAAAAAGTTTCATTATTACTTCCAGTGAAATCATGATATCAATACTGTACTAACTGAACAGCACACAAAAATTGAGATTCGATGTAGACGATTGTCTCACGAAAATTTCGCTTGCTTTTTGAACAAAAGGAATCTTGTTTGGTGGTGTATCAACAGTTAGTCTAGTTCCCTGCTCTTTTCACTCCCAATTTGGTTGGAAAGAATGCCATACTACTCCGGAAACCAGGCTCATCAAGAAAACAAAAGCAGTGACATAATACACACATGTTTTCATGTAAACGTAAAATTGTTGAAACCAGTCGGAATGATCTTTCGATCTATGTTTGTGGACCCTGCTGTGCGTGAGTTATCAAGGGAGTGGTGTACTTGGAATCAGTTGTCACAGAAGAGGGCATCAAACCAGAACTACTTTGCAGGATTGCCCAGACAACAGCAGCAATAACAAGGTTGAGACCAATATGGAAAGATACCAACATTGCTTTTGGTTCCAAAATAAGGCTGATGCGCTAGATTGTCATATCCATCATTCTGTATGCTTGTGAAACATGGATGCTCACATCAGATTTACAAAGAAGGATTCATACCTTTGAAATGAGCTGTTACTGCAAGATCTTGGGCATCTCATACATTGACCATGTAACCAACGAAAAAGTAGAAAAGAGGTGGGAAGACAATATTAAGGAGTGGACAGGCATGGGATTTGGAGACTCCCAAAGAGCGGTAGATAACGGGGAAAGATGGAGAGAATTGGTTGTAAAGTCAACTATGGTGCCCCAACGACCTCTTAGGTTAAGTGATTGATGATGATAATGATGAGATTGTATTTGATGTAGTACTAGAAGTTAAATGAACTTGCTTGCTTAACAGTTTTGCCACCATAACTTTGATGTGTGCACTGCACTGTCATTTCTTCCCTGGACACCAATATTATCATGATAAATGTTTTATTGGTACTAGATTAACTCACACTAATGCTAAAATGTTTGAATATCTGTTTCACTGAAATGAGCTGTACAATGGAATATTTCATTCTGGATCTTTCTTTCATTTAGCTTTAGTGTTCACTCATTAGGCCTAATAAAATGTGCATTTCCTATTGCACTGGTTTTAAAATTAGGGTAGGTAGGCAGGGATTATTTTTTGTGCCTTATATACCAGCATTTAGTATAACAATTCCCATTTCTTTCTGACAGAATCTTTTTAAATTAATAATACGCTTATTAAATGACAAACTGTGTAGGAGCCTACAGGTGGCCGAGTGGTCTAAAGCACTTGCTTTTGTTGATCACTGAATATCCTCTCTGTCACAGGGGTCAAGCTAGACTTGAATTTTAGGGAGAAGTGACTTCTCCTTTTGGACAGAACAGCGAGAAGTGAGAGCTCAACAGGGAGAAGTGGACGCGAAGCAAGAAACACAATATATATATGTGTGTCTGTGTGTGTGTGTGTGTTTTCTTATTTTGAATTATGCCATCTCTTTCCCAGTATTCATATATGTAGCATTGGATTTAAGCAATACTTTATTTTCAAGTAGAAAGTTTTCTGAGTTATTTTGGCCATATGACCTGAAAAGAGAATAAAGGAAACTACATTGTAACAAATTTTAACTGAGTAACCAGATTACATTATTGTAAATGCAAGTGATTAAAAATGCTTAATCAACTACCCATAATCAATTTTTTAAAATACTTTCTTACGTTCATAATAATGGCACTTTGAAAAATTTCTAAAAGCGTTTGAAACAACCCCTGTACCATGTACATGAGGGCAAATGCATACGTCTTCAGATCATACTGTTTGCCCTAATTTCTTTGTTGCAAATAAAACATTACCGCAACTATTCATACATAACACTAAAATGCATAAAATTACAGACATTGCTCCTTTATAGTCGGTGTATGAACTATACCCTTCTTTCGAGCCGAATCAACACAGACATGCATGGACGCCCGCAGGATTTTTTGCAGGGGGTGTCAGTCAGTCATGGCCAGGAGAGTTAGTATAAGAAGCAGTCTGAAACTAAAGCTAATATTTATTAAGCATTTTGAACAGAATCTTGTGACATATTTTCAGCTTCATTTGCATGATTAAATTTGTAGGAATTTATATACATATATTTGCAGTATGATTTCCAGGGGGGTCACGTGACACCCCTTGACCTATGCTGCAGGCGCCCATGCAGATATGTGAGTGCATCTATTTTTAGAAGGAGGTATTTTTGTAATGTTAGGCTACCACTCACTTTGTATAGCTTCATTTCAACAGTCCATTGATAGGATTACAAATTTATGGTTTATTTATTTGTCTACATACTTGTTATAATTTTAAGCATTGGTTAAATAGAAAAATCTGCACTGCTTTTTCAGGGGTTTTTTTCTTCACAGATTCGAGTCAAGTCAGAAAACAACTTTGAACATACAGCAGTTCTCGCAAATTCCACAACATAGCCTTGTCCCATACGTTTGTGACCTACATAATTTCAAAGTTAAATCTCAAATAACTAGGCTATGCTTTCTATGAATTTTATTTTTTTTCTTCTGAATATATTTGCACGATGATTTACGAAACGAGACAATCAAATAAATTTAAGTGGTACTTCCACACACAGCGATATATTTCCCTGTTACTGGTTCACTTACAGTTTCAAACTAATTTTATGACGAAACTGTGTACAAGAGGCAGTCAAAATATCCAGATCACCGATTCTGTTCTTAAAACACAAATTGCTGTTTACATACTGATGTTAAAGTTTCAAAACACATATTTGTATGTTTTTATCATCAAAGGATAAGATGCGTAAATTGGGCAATGATAGCTGCTAACTGACTTGGGACATGGTTAATGGTCAAAACACATGCCTGTGAATGTGCAAGAGTTTGTCAACGTAATTGACAACAAAACTAGGCCTAGCTACTGATGGCTTGATGAATACATTTAGCTACAATGTAACTAACCTGGCTAAGGCAAGGGGGCATCTCAAAATCATATGGTCAGTCAATGTATCTCGAAAAAATTCACAGGGCGAAGTCGTTTTCGCTTTTCTGACAGAAGAAGGCAAAGTTTACATATTTTAGGCGACTTTGGGGCCCACTTAGCCAGGTAGCGTGACCCCTGCTGTCATGTTGGGTTCGAGTCTCAGTCTCAGCATATGTTGGTATGTGAGAAAGCTTGCCAGTAGTTTTCTATGGGTTGGTGGTTCTTCCTGGGTTTTCCTAGGTTCTTGCCTCCACATATAGCCTATCATGTACTGAAAAATGGCATTAAGCCCACAACAACAACAACAGCAACAACAACACTATAATAAATTGAGTCCCATTTGTTATTAATTCGACTTCAAAATATAGTAAATCTTTATCGCCAAAAGTGTGCCTTCCACCTCGAAAATGCATTCTGCTAGTGGATGTCAAATATATTACACAACAACTCAGTGGACTAGAACAAACCTTGAATGTTTTGATTGTCAAATATGTTGTTTTAAAATGTGAAATAGATGCCATTGCAGTTTTTATCACCTTTAGCAACTTTCGTATTGACATTTCTGACTTTGGCCACTGCTAGTGTCAACTTAGACATGGATGGATCTGTACTAAGAAAGTACCTGCAAGTACATTTTTCAGCCTTATTTTCTGATGACACAGTGTGCACAGGGAGCACCCAGGGGTTAAGGTTTGGGAACCAAAATATTGTGTGTAACCCATGATCCCATGTGCCAGGTACAGAACTGGCTAATTACAGCCTATCCATTTGTTTCAAAGACTTGCTGTATGTACTTGAATACAGTTGCAGATCAGGGTCTGTGCTGTTTGCAGATGGACTGCAAACAGCATAGACCTTGATCTGCCGTTACACAATTGGTCAGTGGATGTGCAGACTTATTTGCATGTGCATTCTGTAATTAGCAACTTTTCCATGACTTATATTATGGGGATCAGCAATTTCAGTCCTACTAATTCATAGAAAGATATCCATCTTGCTGAACTTGGTATGGTAATGTATTGCTCTGTCAACAAATCTTGAACTTGAGTTTCTTTTCCAACCTTGTTTAAAACCTTTTCATGGAGGATTGTTGAAGTGATCATATTTAGCTCTTGAGACTGTAAAAGCCAGGTACATGTAAGCTTATGTTTTACCCTTCATCTTTCATGCAGCATATGTCATCTTTCCATCTACAGTTGCTTGTTTCCACTCTGGAGTTCTGATCCAATTTCAGTCTTGGCATGTGGTCTTGTATCATCAAAATATTGGTTGAGTGCATCAAATTGGCTACCTTGTTACCACACAGAAGGACATATTTCTAATCCAATTTTGATCAAACTTGGAATATTTACTTTTCACATTAAGATGTCAGATAAGTTTGATAGTGAGTCAGATTAATAAGGTGATATTTCTGACCCAGTCTTGATCACACTTTGAATACTAGTGTATACTTATATTATCAAGATCTCTGACAAATTTGTTATTGAGCAAGCTCCACACCTATTAAATGAAGTGATCTTGTATCTGATAGGCTTGGCTTGTTTTCACTCTAGAGGCCATGTCTGATTCAGATTTGATAAAACCTGGCATATACTAGTATGCTGATATCATCCAAATCTTGTACAGGTTTGATAATGATTGAGTTCCACAAATATTAATGATATGATTTTGCATCTGTTTGGCCGAACTTGTCTGTGTGAAAGCCATTGACGGAACAGAGAAGAATGTGCTTGCATCATAATGGTCCTGGATGGGGTCAAGAATTAGTGAGATCAATGCATATTAATGGGGTGATCTTGTATGTAATTGGCTAGCCATGTTACCACTCTAGATGACATATTTTTGATCTAATTTTGATCAGACATGGAATATATCAGTGTTTCCCTTTACCCTCATTTGTGCTTTAGAGACCACCAAAAGTTTTATTTGACCCCCAGTTTTGAAACCAAGGAGATTTTTGACTCTCAGTCTTGCACCCCTATGGGATACACTGTATATACAGACTAGTATATCATTAAGGCCTTGGATGAGTGTGACAAGCAGCAGGATCAGTGCAAATTAATGAGGTGATCTTGCATCAGATTGGCTGAGCTTGTTATGACTCTTGAAGCCATGTTTTGATCCAAATTTGTAAGCAGACTTAGAATGTACACTTGTATCATCAAGATCTTAGTTTGTATAATGAGTGATCCAAATTTGTAAGCAAACTTAGAATGTACACTTATATCATCAAGATCTTAGACAGTTTGTATAATGAGTGATCGAAATTTGTAAGCAAACTTAGAATGTACACTTATATCATCAAGATCTTAGACAGTTTGTATAATGAGTGATCGAAATTTGTAAGCAAACTTAGAATGTACACTTATATCATCAAGATCTTAGTTTGTATAATTTGTGAGATGATAGTTCATCTGATGTACTGGGCTTCTTACCACTCTGGAAGCCATAATTTTGATCCTGATGTGATCAGAATTAGAATATGAGTTTATACTGTATCCATAGATCCACCCATTCGTTGACTTTGCATGTGATTGACCAAGAGCTTTAGTTACCACTCTTTAAACTATGCATGTATTTTTTAATCAGATTTTGATCAAAAATCTAAGTTATAAGCTTATATGAACAAGATCTCAGATGAGTTAAATAATGCATGGGATCTGCACATAATAACGAGTGATCATGCATGTGATTGGTCGAGTTTGTTTTCACTATATCCCCGATCCAGTTTAGATCACACTTGGTCATTAGGCTTAAATCATCAATACCTTGGGTAAGTACAGTTATGAGCAGGACCCATGCATAGTAATGAGGTGATTTTGCATCTAATTGTTTGAACTATATTGAGCCTGTATCTGATTACAGTTTTATCAAATAGGCATGTATCATCAACTACTATGTGTTTTATTATGGGCAAGATCTACTTAAATCAAACAGGGGATGTTGCATGTGATTAGCTGAGCTTCTTTCCTCTTGAGGGATTGTATTTCTGACAGTTTTAATCAGACTTGGTAAATAGGCTAATATGTTCAGTTTGTTGGAGATTTTTATTGGCAGTGAGACCTATGCCTGTTTAAGAGGTTATCTTGCATCTAATATGGAGACTTTATTACCCTGAGTGACTGTTTTTGATATCATCTTGATCAGGCTTGATTAAGTGGCTCATGTGGTGAAGATCTTCATTGAATATAATTATGAGTGAACTTCATGCATATTAATGATGGAACCTTGCATCTGAGTGAGCTTGTCAACAATCTGGCAACTATATTTCCAATCATATTTGTTTACACTTGTTAAATTGTCTTATATTATTAACATGTTTGATGAGTTTCAGCACAAGCAAGATCTGCACATATTCATGAGGTTTTCTTTCATCTGATTGGCTAAACATGTGACCATTCTGGATACAGGATTCCAGTTGGAGTTTGCTCCACCTTGATAAGTAAAGCTTCAGATTAGGATTTTCTTGCACAGGATCACCATGTTACAATTTTACTGTCCTGCCTAAATTTTCCTCTTTATGCTAAAATTAAAAGTGAGGGCAGTTCAGTTTTGAATTCAGCTATTATTCATTAACATCAACTTGAAACAATAACAAGTGTATCAAACAAGAATTGTTGAAAGTTCATGTTTATTTTATTGATCTAATTCATCCTCAGATATAGATCCATAAGGTTTTGTCTCAAACTTCTGTTTCTTGGTCCAGCAGCATGCCATAGCTTGATGACATCTCTTAGGTCTGGTGAGTTAATAAGTGCCATTATTACTGTGATTTAAGGGACAATTTATGAAAGTTTTTACACCCGTCAATGAAGTACAGTGCATACTTTTGTATTTCTCTGAATACTCTGTACAGAAAGTGGACAGCATCACGTTGTTTCCTGTGCCACACTTCAGCCATTTGTATCCATTTTTTCCAGCATTTCTGGTGCTTTCTTACTCTCTTCTCTTAATTATATGTACGATCACACTCATTGCATGTAATTTTTAACCTTTTCATGACAGCTGTGTAACTTTAATAAATCTAAGCACCGTTTTTCAAACCATACCTTTAGCTGGCACCATATGGCTGCTGTGTACATATGTACTTTCTGATATTTGACACTCAGTGCATTTAATATTTATCAACAATGATATAAATATTAAAACATATTATTCTGTAGAAATATTAGATTATTTGTTTAGTGTGTCGACATGACTTTTTCCAATTGGCCATATGGGTATCCTACATCAATTTTTCTTATCAATATTATAATTGGTGTTAGGAACCATATGCACAAAGACTGTTTTAACAATAATCACCCTAATTTACTTTACGCCTGGAATAACAGATTTTCATTTCCAAGTGCAGAGTGTAGGTAGGAAGTCAGTTAACACAAACAGATCAATTAACCATGAAAGGGAATGGCGTTTCACATTTTATTTTATGCATCCAACACAATATCTGCTATGACAGTGACTTATAGTAATTTTTACTGCTTCAGTGGATTAGGGACAGCAGGGGTTTTAGTGATTCATCAGCAAAGTAACTGACATGGGGTTAGTGGACTGGCATTAGTTTCAAACCCTTCTTACATCTGATTGACTGAACTTGCCACCTTTATAGATTTGGAGACTATATTTCTCAACTAGTCTTTCTCTGTCATGCTTGGTGAAAGGGTTTATATTATCAAGATCTTGGAGGACTCAGTAATGACCAAGATGCTATGCATATTAAGTTTACTTGTATCTTTATCTTTTTTTCTCAGAATGTAGTCAAATAAAATCAAGTCAGCAATATATCAAGTTTGGGAGACTGCATAATCTTGCTCACTGAGATGGTCAGCTGTTAAGATATATTAACAAGTGATCATAATCAGGCCCACTTGAGCCTCTTGTTAAAATTTAGCATGACATTTTGTTAGCATGGCCCTTTAGTAACATGACACCCTATGGACAGTAGCTACTTTGTTAAAACTGCATTTTACGAGACCGTTTGCCATAACTTTGTGTTGAATTGATGCATATTAGGGCATTTGAAGGTGGAGCATCTTGCGAGACAGTTATGTTCATTTTTATCTCTACTGGTCATAGACCAGAAAAACCTCTGGAATGGCCAGTTGCTTGTCTTCCATTGTCAGTCTTTGGTCATCTGCTCTCCAATCTATCAGTGGATTAGCACATGTTTGATATTTTCACTCCTCCTAAACTACTTTAAGGAATACCATGAATCTGTATAGGCATATTTATCCCAATGTTGATCCTAAACGAAAATGATGCCGTTCAGATGTCCAGCATTTCCACCTCAACAGCCATCTTGAAAATGGTGTTACTTCTTCTGAATGGATGGTCACATCAACATGGGGTTTTTACTAAAAATAATTAATATGATGTCTGTAAGTTGGTCCTAGAGGAAAATCTTATTATTGGTACTACACCTGAATGGGTGCTCTTATCAGCATGGGGTTTTCTTTGAAAGACTTCTTATGATGCATGGTTGGTCTTGCATGAAATCCATTGTGGTTACCATAGCATCCATCTTGAAAATCTTTCTTGTTGCTACTCCTCCTGAACAGAAAGTCAGATGTGCATGGGGTTTTAACTAGAAGACATCTTATGGTGTCTAGTTGGTCTTAAATAATAACAAAAATTGTGCCAAATTTTGATATCCAATGTGGCCATCACAGTGGCCATCTTAAAATTCTTATCACTACTCTTCCTATATGGAAAGTCATGTCAACATTGGGTTTTGACCAGGAAGACTTAATGATGTCTAGTTGGTACTAATGAAAATGGTGCATATCTGACATACAGTGTGGCCACCATGACAGCTGTAGTGAAAATCTTGTTATTGCTACCCCTCCTATGCAGACCCCTATCCTTTCACCAGTTTCATCAGGTTTACTCCTAAATAAAAATAGTTCTGATCTGACACCAGAAAGGCTGTCACAATGAACATATTGAAAATCTTGTCACCAATTGCCCTAAATAGATGATTACATCATCTAGTTTGCCTAGAATGAAAATGGTGCTGATTATACATCAAATAGGGTGACTGATATGAAAATATTGTCACTTAAGAATATCAAAGATGGTTTCAGCACTCAGCATTTAAAAAACAGACAAATTTTATTTTGAATTCCTGTAAATTCTTTAGTAACGTTGAGTGTCAGTCTCTTCGAGAGACTCTTGTTGCTAGATATATCAGGCTTTTTAAGATTAAGCTGTTGTGTCTTTAATCTCGGTAGTGATCTGAAGTATAGTTTCTAATGTGGAATGAGTGTGTAGGTAGAGACTAAGGACAAAAGGAAAAAAACCAGAAAAACAAATTAATCATAGTGAACAAACAGGACATTTTTCTAAAATGTGAACTAATTGTTGAGTGTAAATTTTCATTCATCAATAAATGCATTAAGCTTGTAGGTTCCTGTGACCTGATAGCATCTATCAGAGATTTGTTACAGGGTCGATTTCCTGTTTCAGTGCTGAGAATGATAAATTGTGGGATAGGTAGCTCAGCAGGGGGTAGCAAAAAATCTTGCAAGCAGCAACTATTAAATGTGATAGATAGGTTACCCACTAATTTATTGATTAGTTGAAGTGCTGTAAATAGTAAAAATGATGATTACAAACAAGCTGCCAAGCTAATTCCAGCCCTGTCATTGATTTAAAAACCTGGTGGACCACCTGGATGTTGTTGATTTTTATTATAGGGGACCGGGTCAGCTAAAAATAACTTGCTGAAAAGAAGATTGTAGCTATTTCGGAGGTGTGTATGCAGTACAGGTACTCAGGGTACTAATTCAGTTTCCATAGTAAATCGATGCAAACACCATGATATTAAAAATTCAATAACTTTAAAATTTCTGAGTGCCTATGATCAAATCTATATTTATCAGTATAGATGAAACCTGGATGTCACCTTCTGTGCAGAGGAAAGGATATAAGCCATGGCATTTTCTGGACCTGCATGTGTTTGAAACACGTGCTTTCAGTTCCGCACCAAAGAGTCGGGTGCTAATTTTAGTAATGAGTGTTCCAAACTCGAGTCTGTTAAAGGACTGGAATTCCATCAATGAAACAATGTCTCTATTTTTTTTTCACTTACAACTAGGATAAGCTCTCAAAAGATTCTTTTTCCTAAAACATAACTTACATTATTAACCAATCCTGGCCAGCCAAACCCATATATACTCTATTTTATGTTCACCCATTTCCAAAATGGTTCCCATTTTTCTATACCATTAGTACCATGTGTCCTGTAATTGAATTGCCTGTCAAATGAAGAGCTTATTTAGGGCTGTTATCTCCCATTGTCTTCAGTGTACACATTAAAAGTTTTGCTAAAAACGTTTTCATGTCATTTAGAGATTCTTTACAGAATGGGCAATGAAAAAACTGACTTGATTCTTTCATAATTGTTAATCAAAGATTAATTATATATTACATTATACCTGTGAATGAAACTTAACTTATATTACTTGAATGTGACTGAAATGTGAGAAATTCACCCCTCCATTTAAAAGAAGTAGACATTTTCTCAGTTTAGAAGTGATAAACAAGTAAATATCAATGATGATTTTCCACATTCAGTTGCTTTTTCTGCAAAATATTTTAGAAATAAATGTGACTGCCTTCCAGATCATGGCACTGCCACATAAAAAGCTGTTCCTTGTTCCTAATAGGTCCGACGGTTTCTTCTTGCAGCATAAATACATATATATGGAACAACCTAATTTAGAATAAGATGATACTACATTCATTATTTGTAAAAGACAACATTGAAGCATTATCATGAAAGTATTCCCTGTTGGCAAGCTGCTATACAGTGCAACCAATTTTAGGCCAAGTGATCTAAAAGACTCACCTTTACCAGTCACTGCCATCTCACCTCTGTCCATCTGGGTTTGAGTCTTGGGCTTGGTCAGTGTAGTTATGTGAGAAAGTTTGTCAGTAGCTTCCCGTGGGTCAGTGATTCTTCCCGCAGTTTTCTCAGGTTCTTCCTCCACCAGTTATACTGGTCACCATATATAGTCTATCTTGTGCTGAGCAATGGCGTTAAACCCCAAAACAACATTTTACTTACTGAGACCACTTCCAATCCATAGGCATCGATACACAATCCTGACTGTAAAGATGTTGATTTTCTTAACATAATTTTGGGAAAATTGATAGTTTCATTGGTACATGAATTATCAGGAGAGAAACAATTATTTGTTTATATCAGGATAGTTGGGTATGTTGTTTGAAATTGGTTGTGATATACCTGAGTACATATAGTAATCACATTAGTCTGGCACCAATAAACAACAATGTTTCATAGCAAGGCCAGATTCAGCTGGTTTGTCATTTACAATTTTTGTTATCCATAGACAAGGAGGCACAAGCACTATCCAGTTTAAACCAGCTAAACAGAATGATGCATGCCTCAGTCTGATTATAATCAGACCTCCGCTGTCCTGTGTGAGCCATTGTGAACAGGTGACCTTTCAGTAAAGGTGACCATTCTGACATGTTTCAATAGATACACAAAATGAAAGGAATGATGGAATATGTACTCTCAAAGGAATGATGGAACTGACACAGGCAGTAGTTGCTATTCAATCTATAGATTTGTTTCGATGGAACATTATTTTAATAATTGTGCTGGTGCTGACCCAAGTTAATTTTGTGGGTTGTTTCAGTTGTGTGTGGGTTCTTACAGATATTTTGTTCTTACTGGTGCCCATAAGTACAGCTTTCATAGTAATTCAGCTGTTTCTTGCTGAATATTGTAGAAATTTGCATGACTCTCTACATGCTGCATCACTTTTATAAAACTAGACTACGTATTAATTTGTCTTCAGACATTCACAGATTGTGATTGTCAAATGAACACTTTTAAAGAAAAACTTAGTATATGAAAAGATACCAAATTTGTGGCATTTCTCGGCTTTTTCTCTCTTTCCCTCTGTCTTAATGTCTGAATAAATTCCTTATAATCAATTATTACATGGGTGATTTTAAGATTAGTGTTATTTGTTTTTCATTAATGAAATGTGTTGATGATATATTTTCTGGGTGAATTACTACTTTAGTGTAAATATGGACTCTTTGGTTACTCCCTTTTGTAATTAATGTTGCTGATGTTGACAATGTGAAAGTACACTTACACTGTATCTGGTGATAATGATGGAGTTAACTCATTAACCCCTGGCGCCGTGTTTACGTGGCAGGAGGTGGTAGCCTACTTCTGAGCTCTGTAGCGTCAAGGTCATGTATGACACAATAAAGTGGGTGGTATTATAGAAAGGTAGACAGATGTAGCTTTACGATGATACCAAATAATATGGATGTTCTAGTTGCACTACAAAATACAGAGGGAAAAACGTAACTGTTTGGACCCGATTTTTTTCCAGCCGAAATTCGCACGAGGTCGGAATTCGATTTTGTGTCCGGATTTTAGACTTTTTGGCCTCAGATCTAAGACAGACCGGTCTGAACTGCACACAAACAGGTGAACCTTTGCAAAAAGTAGGATAAGATGGGCATTTAGAATAAAGAGTGGTCTCGACATGAAAATGATGGGTCCGTTAAGCAAAATAAAAAAAAAAGAAAAAAAAAAAGAACTCCCAACTTTTACCCTTCTGCTCATGCTCAGGCGAAATAGCCAATGAAAAACGATGTTTCTAACACAACTAGGCATTAGGTTAGCCTAAAATGTCTTGGAGGTCGATGTATTAGGATGTATTCAGAAATAGCCTCAAAAATGGGTTTCCTACTCGCATTTCAGGCGAAAACGACAAAAACCTCCAGGGGTTAATGAGTTAAGCTGTACTCTAACTCCCAACACCTGGAAGTTAGAGTATGGTTTTTATGCTTCACTTCCTATCCTATACAGTAATTAAGCAATTTAAAGTGTCTCATAATGAAAGGTAAATTTCATTGGTCTGTAACAGAATATGATGTTAGCACTACTCAACATTGGGATTGCTTAAATATGCCATTTAAAATGCCTTCTGTTTCATGTTAGTGTGTTGAATGAAATCACTTCAAAATCCAATGATGAGCGGTTGCATTGATTCATGTTTAATCTAGATCTCTGATTAGGCACACTAAAAGTTTATTTTATTTAACTGCACTACAGCATGAAAAATGTTTATAGTATAGAGTAAGATTATAAAATGGAATGGCTATATAAATTATCATGTGCACATTTTTAGCATTCTATCACAGGACTGTTCCATACATCATTTTATTTTGCATATTTTATTATTAACAGTCATTCTTGTTTGAAATAAAATGATTTGAGGTTGTGTATTTATTTTCAAAGTTAATAGCAAGAACACAGAAACAGATAAGAAACATTAGAATGAGCTTCATAATGTATATAAAACAAATGTGTATTTAGTAACTGGAAAGAATGTACCTCCATTCTTCAGCGGTCTTGTAGTTTCTGTAGCTGGAGGGACAAAATATAATTAATAATTCAACACAGTAGATTATCAAATTTATTTTTCTTGGAAAACCCACAAATATGCACCAAGTAGCGTATAATTCTTTATAAAAATGTCTTGGGATGTAACTGGAATGCTTTTTTTGATTCAACCCATTTTCTGTGTTACCATTTTCAATTCTGAAAGACATTTTTATTATAATACAGAAGTTGTAGTAGGTGATTAATAAAACATGAGGCCTAACAAGACTTGATGTTGCTTACCTGTCACATAATTGAATGTACACTAACTACCTCCCATCATTTATGTCATGTTCAGTTTTCTAATGACCTGTGATTTTCAAGTGTTTATAATTAACAAGAATCTTGTTGATCCAAATGTTGACTTGATTTAATCTTAAGAGACCTGATTCCATAACCGTAACTCTGTGCAGAACTTTAAGACAAGTGCATTCGCTATCTCGCTGTTTCAGAAATATAATGAAGCATGTGACCAGTGATGATTATTTGTTACTGTCTTTTAACACATACCATATATATTTGCTTATAAGTCAAGTGAAATTGCAAACAACAAAGATTATGATCTCCTGCAGATCAGGGTCTATGTTGTTTGTTCTCAACAAACTGGACAGAATGAGATCTACTGGTGCATTTTGTGATGCATATGAAAAATCCCAAAGGATCTCTGGCCATGGATATATACAGGACTGGTGTATTGTTTTTGTTTTTGTGGATTTTAACAGCACTTTGAATACATTGGCTATATCATGCAGAGGAAATGGGAGCTATATGCCTTTGATAACGATAGACTGATAGAGGCAACACTGGATGGCCTGGGTGGGTATCAGACACATAGTCCTTATATAATGAGTCAAAGGCCCATACTTTGTTCAGAAGGCTGTGTAATTTACCATAAAGTACAGTTTCCACTAAACTTAAACAGTGCTATTATAAAATGTGTCAAAATTTAGAGCATGATACATATAAATATGTTGTTTTTCTATTTAAAATAAATGCTTGCATAAAATCTTTTTGTTCTTTGAAGGACTAACAAATACAGAGGTTTCATTTTTATTGATTAATACTAATATATAACTCATTAAGTATTTTTATTTTCTTTTAGTTTATTTTCGGAAACAATTTGCTGCAAAAAAAGTTTTATTTTATGTAACAGTGATTGTTTAAACAGCGTCGAGATGGTAGTCGTTTGTGTATTAATAATCATTGCTATTTGTTCAGTAGATTGTTCTTATGGAAATTATCACTTAATTTTTATCTGTCTGAAGTGGAACCATTTTTTGTGTGTGTAGGTAAACAAAATACAGTAGAACAGAAACAGTCAACATAGGACATTTCTGCAAGACATCTTAAAACTGCTGTACTTAAAATGACCAACATGTCAGCATAAAATACAGAGAAAAGTTGCTTGTTCTGAGTGATTAGCATATTCTTCTTGTGAATGAAAACCTCTGGACTGAAATACAAATGTGATTCACTCAGAACAAACAAATGTCCTCTACTGAATTAAATTTAAGAACAAAATCTGGGGGCTCATATTGTATTGTAACTCTTGATATTCTGCTGCTAAATTTATGAACCAATAAACATCACCATGGAACACCTGAAAGCTGTTATTATATGGTAATGCAGCTTGGAAAAGGGATATTTATGAGACTGTTGAAAGTATTGACTCTGAAATTATTGCCTATTTCAATAGTTGTATACAAGACTGGATATGTCATTAAACAGTATTTACAATAATGTATGACAAACTCTTTAAACCTAGACCTGCAATCACAATATGTACCAGTGTTCAGTATCTGTGGTGTTCATTCCATTTTATTGATTTAAGGATGATCATTGAGCATAAGTTACGGAACAATTCAAAATTCACTAAAATGTTATAGGTTACATGGAAGGTGTTTTTAAAAAATTCCCAGCAATTTGTCTGTAACCTGCTTTTTGCTTGTCCAATATTTTTTTGAATGGTAATTTTTCCTTCTGTTCCAATGTCTACTATCAGAAATGCTAAGGGCAGTATATGTCATTATGTAGGTGTGACTATTATTAGGTACTGGGGCCCCGAGTGGCTGAGTGGTCTAAAGCGCTCACCGATATGGATCACTGCCATCTTACCTCTGTCTGTGTGGGTTTGAGTCTCCAGCTCGGCCAATGTGGGTACATGAGAAAGCCTGCCAGTAGCTTTTCGTGAGTCTGTGGTTCTTTCCGGGACTTTCCCCGGTTCTTCCTCCACCATTTATATTGGCCGTCATGTATAGCCTATCTTGTGCTGAAAAGTGGCATTAAACCCTACAAGAACAACAACAACAACAATTATTAGGTACAAGAATATACACTACTCCCTCGATAACTCGCGCCCTGGGGTCAGGCGTGGAGCCCAATTTTTAAACCAGAAAATACCAAAAAATTGATTCCTATTGGTTGAACTTGAAGAAAATCGTGATTGAAATTGGTAACGGAAACTTGATATACCTCTTGTTTTATTGTCGAAAATGGTAGATAGGACCTGGAAATTTAATCAACATTATGAAATAATGACTTTTAATAAGTAGTCATATAATTTGTTACATTTTCTTTACAAACAACATTCTTAGTAAACCGCAGTTAACAATATTCAAGGACATTTCGATCAATGAAAATGTCACTTACGCCAAGTGGAGGCAGTACTTTAATAAATAAATACCAATTAAATACATTATTTTGTCAATTGAAATTTGTGTTCTAGTTCTATCTTTTAGTTCCTTTTAAGTGTAATCATCATAAATGCAATGTGTCCTCTTGTAATTAAACGTAAAATGTATCAGTCTCCTGTAACACCTATGTCCGCAAGCGTTTCGCTGAGAACCTAATTAAGTGCCCACCGTGTTTTGATATCGGTCTAGCGGAAGCATCTGTTGTATTGTTGCACTAAATAAAAAGAGGGCCTCCTTTTCTATTATCACAGTAATTACGTCTTCTGAATCAAATAAAGCAGGTGGAATTGGAAAAGTCAAAAGGCATACAAATCCTACATGCTTAAGAACCAGTGGCACCGGTCGTATGTCAGATAACTCATTTCAGTTGATCAATTGAACACTGTGATACATTTTATTGTGTACATATCTAATTAAACTACCTTAAAAATTACCTACTCAATCATAAATGTGATTAAAGATAGCAAGGCAGCCAAGCAAAATGAGTACTTCGTAAAATAATGAGCTTTGTTTCACAGATACAGACCATTGTGCAAAAAATGAGTTTCAGAGAATTCTTGAATTCGCACGTAGAGATATCCTCAAGCATGTTGTGAAGTTTCACTATTACTTTTGCAATGAAATCACGGCATGAATATTTTTACTAATTGAAAAATACAAAAATTGAGTTTCGACGTAGACAATTGTCTGACGAAATAAATGTTTTTGATAAAAAACAGTTAGTCTGGTTCCCTGCTTCGTAGACTCCTAGTTTCGTGAAATGCTGTTATACAACACTCCGGGAACCAGACTAATCAACAAAACAAAAAGCCATGACGTAATACACGAATGTTTTCACATACCATGCTTGGTTGTTGAAACCAATTGCAATCATGTTATCGATCTTTCAGATGTTGGACATTTTGAAAATAAATGTGATATATAGATAATAACAAACTTCATTAGAAAAAGTGCTTTATTGATGATTTTTCTCGACTCGATTATAAAACGAGGATTCAGCCATTAAACAGCCCAGTTCCCCCTCCCCCAACCCCAACCACGTGGTTTTCTGGATGTCTAGCGGGTTTTATGGAGGTCCCTCGGTAACTCGCGCCCTCGCTTATAGCGCGGTCTGTGTTTTTGGACCCCGATGTGCGCAAGTTATTGAGGGAGAGGTGTATATTGTTGTGTAATGTAAATATGTCTTTCATGTGCGAGGCGGTATATACATGCAGTTTGCATTACTAACCTGTTCAGGAGAAGTGACCTATATTATGGCCTAATGAAAAGTCCTAAAATAACAATAAGTTGAAAGTTACACTGACAGATTGATGTCAATAGAGTGATAATAAGCAAGGTAACAAATGTTTATTCATTAGCTGATGTGACGTCTTTATAAAAAAAATAGTTACTTTTTTGCATAAACGAATCCTTCATTTGTATACATAGGGCTGTCATTTTAAATAGTCAAATAATAATTGTTGTTGTTGTAGGGCTTAACGCCATTTTTCAGCACACGATAGACTATACATGGCAGCCAGTATTAATGGTGGAGGAAGAAACCGGGAAATCCCCGGAAAGAACCACCGACCCACGAGAAGCTGCTGGCAAGCTTTCTCACATATCCACATTCGCCAAATCCTAGACTCGAACCCACGCAGACAGAGGTGAGATGGCAGTGATCCGTAACGGAGAGCGCTTTAGACCACTAGGCCACTCGGGGCCCCTCAATAATAATAATAATAATCATAATAATAATAATAATAATAATAATAGTAATGACTTTATTTAAAGAGCTTAATACAATTAGCTAATAACTAAGTGACCACTTATTGCAGTATGAAGCTAATGGTTAGGAATCACCAGGTAGTTGACCATGGAAGATGTTGACCATTCCAAAGGTGACTTTTAGAGTGAAAATTCAGGTGATTATCAAATAAAGGTGACTGTTTGGGCAGGTTTGTTAGTAAATTGTTACTAGGTTCCTCCATTTAATCTAAGAATAAATAATAGACCAACATTACAGTTACTAAAATTGCTAAAGCTACGTTAAAAATCTTAATCACACACACAAGACCAGTGAAAATAGTTCCCACTAAAAAGGAACACACAGTGCTTCAGGGAACTACAGTATGAACTTGCTTGTAAGTCGGGTCCATCTGCAAGTGACACTGACCCTGATTTGCTTTTGCATAATGCACAGGCAGATCAGGGTATGTGTTGTTTTTTATCTACTTATTACTAATAACAATCTGCATAGACCAAGGTCTGCTTGTGCATTATGTGATGGTAGATTTGGGTTTGTACAGCTTTTAGTTGGACTCTGGTTATGAGCAAGTAGAGACAGTCTGTTTTGAGAATTTTGTCAAGTGAAAAGAAATTGGAAGAAACGCAGTTTGAATTAGTTTGAATTTTAGTATTGTGCTGTATATAGTTAATTCATCCTTGAACAAACAGGATAGCTCCAAGTCTGTCATGTAATATAGGGAGCCATGGTAGCTCAATTGGTAAAACATGTAAACAAATTTACTGGCTGCCATGTAGAGCTTGTCCTGGCAAAAACAAAACCTTGTTAAATAGGACACATTGTTAATGAACTAATTGCACCAAGGTAATGACAAAGGCATAATGAAAGAAGTTAAAATATAATACAGTAGTTTTAGATCATTGTAATACATGTTTTTTTCTGCTTATCTGAGTTGTGCTATCAGTCATTGTTAATGAACTAATTGCACCAAGGTAATGACAAAGGCATAATGAAAGAAGTTAAATATAATACAGTAGTTCTAGATCATTGTAATACATGTTTTTTTCTGCTTACCTGAGTTTTGCTATCGGTCATTGACCAAAAATTCGTATAGGTACAGTATTTAGATTTTCAATCAGCAAAAAAATACTTCATTGGAGTATAAATGAGATTTAAAAACTTGTGGATGAGAAAGCTCCTAAACTTGACTCTCTATGAAATCATATCTATACAAAATAATGTTCATAAACAATAATATTTATAAATAATAATAATAACAATATCATCCCAGGTGGTATAATTAACTACGACTCTGTATTTAAAATGAATATTCATGTAAGTAGTAAAAATTCATAAGGGTAACATCTACAGTATGAAAGAGTACATATATAACAGAAATTAATACAAGACCACTCCAGTGGCCTAATTGGTTAGAATGACCCTCTCAGATGCAGGAGATTAATGGGTTTCAATCTAAGCCAAGTCGTACCTTGTTTGGTGCTCAGCATAAAGAGGGTAGTGTTACGACTAGTCATCCTTGTGTCAGGATAATGTGACTGGGTGGGACATGATGCATGTCTGTGGCATGATGCCCCAATGCTAGAGAAATCACTATAAACTGCAATGCTGCAGACATCATAGTAATATGACTGGAAAATTGTATTGTTAAAGCTACATTAAAAATCCAAATCTCACATGTAGAAGTTAATACAAATTACACAAGATTAACGTTATATTAGTACATAGATGTATCACAGCTATCACATGCAAATGTTATGCAGTCATAAAATCAGGATTGCTTATTAAAATATCTGCAGAGAATCCTAAAAAGCATTAAGTACTTGTTCTATAAAAGTGTACTGGCTTAAGTAAAAGATTTTTTTATACAATCCAGTATTTCCCTTTACTCTCATTTGTGTGTCTGAGACCCACACTTCTGACAACAGTGTTTGTTTTTTTATTCCCCCACCCTGCCATTAACAAAATGGGTATTTAGACTTCTAATCTTGCACCCCTAGAGGAAACGCTGATACTGTGTCCAAACTTTTGATAAATATAAATCATTGTTTTTCACTTGACAAGCTTGAACATTAGGTTACTCTGGTGCTAAACTGATTTAGACCTTGACAGTAAGGACAACTTTTCTCAAAATAACATGGTTGTAAATTGGCATCCATTTTAGTCTTGAAAGATGTGATGTAGATGTTAAAATGTCATGTTTAAAATCACCCTGGCTGGTCATTTCTGTGTAGTCTCAGCATGTAAGAAGAATTGCAGGGTTCTCTCCATACAGTACAACAGTAGATAACAGAAGGTAAAGGATGTTGTTGGTTTGGGTTTAACACCATTTTTCAGCACATGATAGGCTATACATGGTGGCCAGTTTATCCGGTGGATGAAGAGCAGTCGGAGGTGAAATGGGAGAGATCCATAAGGCAAGTGCCTTAGACCACTCAGCTGCCCAGGGTCCTAGTTAAGGATGAACTAAGGTAATGACAATCATGTATATGATCAAATATTTTATATTGTTTTGTTTCATCCTATACAGGTTTTTTAAAAAAAAAATCTTTGCAAAGAAAACTGAATTTTTCAGATATTCAGTATTTTTTTATTTTTTTTAGCTGAAAGAAAAGTAAAAGAAAACTAGAGCAACCACAGTGTTTGGACACTGCAAATATCCATGCTTTCTACTGCATATTCCAAATACTCTTCTCTATTCCCCCAAATACTCACACCCTTCTCTCTAAACACTCACTTTCACTTACACCCCTGACATTGACCCAGAGGTCATAATGCCAAATCTCGAACATGTGTGATGCATCATCCTGCTGTGACTGCATGTATAATGTTTGGCTTGAAAATACTTCTATGTATGTATGTATGTATGTATGTACGTATTTATTATGTATGTATGTATGTATGTATGTATGTATAAATATGTATGTATGTATGTATAAATATGTATGTGTGTATGTATGTATGTATAAATATGTAATTGTGTATGTATGTATATATAAATATGTATGTCTGTATGTCTGTCTTGGTTTAATGGTACATCAGCACAGTCTTGGCTTTGACAAGGAAGTGATCATGATGTTCGAATGAAAACATTTATAATTTGCCAATAATGATTGGTAATTGGTACTTAAACAGCTCAGAAATTGAAACATAATTTTGAAGAAATTTCACTGGTAGATCCATTGAAATGTGCGATGAAGTTCAGTGTCTGCTGTGCACTGCTTGTGATTGTCAGTGTCACCTACTGTAAATAAACAGGCTTCTCTTTTTTTTTCTCAAGTTCACCTGGTGCATCAATAGGTAGAAGTTGGCTCAGTTTGTACTTGTGCTGACATAAGGTGCAATACATTTTTAACTCTTTATTCTTATGATCTCTCTGCTTATTTGTCCAGTGATATAACCGAGTCTATTCAATTTGTTGTTGTTGTTGTTGTAGGGTTTAACGCCATTTTCAGCACAAGATAGGCTATACATGGCGGCCAGTATTAATGGTGGAGGAAGAACCAGGGCAACCCCGGAAAGAACCACCGACCCACGAGAAGCTGCTGGCAAGCTTTTTCACATACCCACATTGGCCGAATCCGAGACTCGAATCCACGCAGACAGAGGTGAGATGGCAGTGATCCGTAACGGTGAATGCTTTAGACCACATGGCCACTCAGGACCCCCTCTATTCAATGTGTAATTGCATGCTTCTGAAATATGCATCCTGAATTTCCAATTTCTGGTGGAAGCCACATATCGTGCCAAACAGTTCAGCAAGTCACATTTTTTTTTTTTTTAACTTCATTTGGTTACTGAGAATGCAGTTTGATTTATGGGTTCCTAATTTTTATGGTTACAACAAGTGATGGTTTTTATCTTGGTAGTATTGATTCTGGTTTTGATTTTTGTCCCGTTTTCTCCTTAGGCAAAAAAAGTCATGTTTCCAATTGCACTGGTTTTAAAATTAGGGTAGATAGATATTTTTTTTTAACATTATATATATATTATAATGATTAGTATATATAATGTACTCTGTGCATCAAGTACTGGGCAAACTGGCTCAATTAGATGCACAAATCAATTTCAGGAATATATTTATTTTATTTTTTTAAAATTTCTTTTTTACCCTGGGGTAAGAAAGTACTAGTGCTAGCAGTGAAAAACAGATGGTTTGCTGACAGGAAACACATATTTTTGCTTTCTGCCTTAGGATCTAGTATCTAATTAATTGGATTGGAAAATTTAAGTTGTAATCATATATGTGGGATGATGACTGTGAGACCCCACATATTTTTCCTATTGCTTTTTCTTATTTTCTGCATCTGTCACATGGTTGAATAGTTTATTGGCCTCTTGGTCTTTTTTATAATTTGAAAATTAGGTTGCATAATTTTCTTTGAGAAGAGGGAGAGAGTGAAAAGGGGAGAAAAAGAAACAGAATTACTTTTGATGACTAAAACGTTAACATTATACATAGAAGAGCATTAAATATTGACAACAACAATAATACATGTACTCCTCCTCGCCCTTCAGGAATGCCCCAGTTTAAAATTTCTATTCCAGTTTCTCTTTTTCCAAGTTGTTGATTTCAGTTCCATAGGCTAAGAGTTCTTTCAGTAGAAAAATTAATTCTGAAAGGGTTTCCATATTTGTGGTCATTGATACCTTGAACAGTCTGTTCTCTCATGGTGTTAGTACCAGTATAGAGGGCGTATACATTACACAGAGTGCAAGTTATTGTTCAATGTCGTTATAGAGAAATTACAGCAGCAAGTGTATTTTATTTTTTTAAATACAAATCTATGGTCTTGATGTCTGGTCATTTTTGTTGGTATTAACAGCACTTTGAACACATTGTTGGCTATATCATGCTGAAGAAATGGGGCCAAGTGCCTTTCACAAGGGCATAAAAAAGCAGCTGACTCAGGCTGGGCTCAGGAGGTATTGAACCAGTGACCCTGGGAATAGGAGTCAAACTCTTTACCAACTGAGTTGTTGTGGCTGCCTTTATGGTCTTGAACTGCTAACATTAATACATAATCAAGACATATTAAGCAAAATAACAAGAACAATAGTAAGATGTTTTGACTTTTTTTAAATAACAAAACTGTATTTTGCCAAAAAAAAAAATGAATTCTGTACTCAAATAAAATTGCACACTTGACAAAATGGCCAACCAAATAATGTGTTTGGAACATGTTAAGAACTTCATAAAGGGCAGAAATAATCTTTGCATAAACTGACACAGGTTGTCTGATTGTTATTGTTTGGCTCACAAGGTAGGACAGGTAATAAACTTGTACATGACAGCTGTGATACACTTTATGATGGATCTCTACATCTCAATGTAGATGCATCATTTAGAAGTTAGATTGTCAGTTTATAATCCATCACCTAAATTGTAGTTACTTTACTTGCACTCTGCTATCATTGTCAGTCATCTTGACAAATTGCTTATACTTGCTCATAAGTTTGGTCAAACTGCATAGACTCAGGTCTGCTGTCACACAGTTTGCTGACAGATCTCGGTCTTTGCTGTTTTGTTTTTTTAGGAGGAGTCAATAGAACAAACAGCGTAGACCCTGATCTGACAGCACACTATGTGGCAATAGATCAGAGTCTGTGCTGTTTGCAGCTGGACTTAACATGTAAGGGAGTATATATGGAACATCCAAAGAAATTATCATTTCAGTCCCTGCCTGCCTGATACAGTGTGGACCTTCTGAAAACATGAAACATGTGGGTATTTTCAACATTTTCAAATGTTCTGAAACGACACGCATTGTTTACAAGTTATTAGCTTAAATAAGTAACTTTTATGGAATGATTTCCGTCTGTTGTTAAACTTGTGCATTTAATATTTAATCAAGAATTTGATGTAAATATGATCCAGCAGGTGTTTACAGCATCAGGGTTGCTTTCTTTTGGAGATGGGGAATTTGAAACAGACTGTTCTGCATTGAGTAAGTGGGTTTACATGCTGTTCAATTTAGCCCTTTTCTTGCATCATTGAATGAACTATACATATATACATCTTGTGCCTGCTTACTGTCCTATGTTATCATTTTCATCCTAGACGTTAAATATCATTCCAGATCTTACCAATTTCATTTACAAAATAATTGTGTACTTTCATACCAGGTACAGCACAATGTTCGGAGGACAACACTGTCAGTTGCTGAACCTATAAATGTGCAGAAAATACTAGCTGGCCCAAACAAAAATCTGGAGATGATGTGCAAAGAAGAAAAAAAATGAAATATGAGTAGTACCAATATATAGGATGCTGCATATGGTCACTTGAGAATTCAGTATTGCTTTCTATCCATAAAGCCATACATAACAACAGTAGTGTTCAATTACAGACATATAGTCTCAGTAAAGTCAACCAGAAGAGCTAATGGGATGGCCTGTTTGTGTGTTATTCACCAGTCCATTAGCACAAGTTTGTTGATGCTGCTTGTGTTTAACTACTTTGATGAAACTTTACATACACACAAATGGTACTGCATCTACATTCAGTATGGACACCAGATCAGCCATCTTGAAAATCTTACCACCTATCCTCATAAATGGATGGCCATATAAACATGGGTGTCTTGTTGGTCCTAAGTGAAAACGGTACTGACCAATGTCCAATATTACCACTATGGCAGCCATCTTGAAAATCACATAATTTCACCAAAAGAGTTACAATTATCTCTAGCTGGTCCTAAATGAAAATGGTGCCGATCACTTCCAGTCCTCAGCAGCCAATTAAAAAGTCTTGTTCTAGGTCAGTTAAAACGAAGAAGGTTTGGACGTAATTCTTTGTTCTTATGTTTTCACTTTGTAATGCTTCCTTCTTTAATTTTTGAGCCAAGTGGGTAACTTCATAGACTCATTGGTTTCACTGTTGGAACCATTATCTTACTTTCATGTCATTTCTTTCCACAGGTTGTCTATCTCTTGCATATCAATAAGGTACACTGCAAGCACGGGTGCAGAAATTTTGTCAAATCAAGTTGTCCATGGACAAGTAAATTAAAAAGTTTTCTTGTTCATATCAAAGACCCACTTGTCTGTATTCAGTCTGATAAACATTTTCTCAGCTTTGCTGTGGCATATACTGTGTTAACCAACTTCTTGTAATGCTCAGTTTGGCTCACACTGTATTTATTGATAACTCTGTCTAAATCACCCACTTCTTTTTTCTCAGGTTTTGCCTTTTTCATTATCAATTTTAAACTGAAATTATTGTGCTTTGCACTTTTATTGGTGTGTTAACAGTGTGCCTTCATTGTGATAACCTGTCCTGCAAAACAATCCACTGGTTTTATCTGCAGTTGAGGTGTATCTCTTACATATATTACAAGATGCAGTTGTTTGATCATCATTGGCCCTGAGCCAAGGATGTACTCCTGCAGCCAAGAATCTCTGAACTCTGTTTTCTTTTCTTTTTTTAAAAATCATATTCCATGTCATAGTTGTAGTTTTGTTTTTAGCCCATTGACTTTTCATTCAACTTTTCACCATTCAGCCCTAGCCCAATCCATCCAGATGCATTCTAAGGAAAATTCATCATAGTTGTGTATAATGGTTTCAAGGAGTCCAGCGATTGGTTTGGAAGAAGAGATTCCTTGGGGAAGCCTCCTCCAGTCAATTAAATTTGTTCTATGTAACCATCATAAGAGATTACCAGACCAGTATTGCCTAATTCCATTGGTTATATCCATACAAGCTGTGGCAGGTTTCAGTCTAATTGATAAATTTCAGCATACACTATGTAAATATGTAACGCACCCATATGGTACTTGCTGGTAAGTATGAAAGGCGCTTATATAAACAGGAACTACTGCCCTTTCAAATTACAGGTCAAAATTTACTTGTCCACAGGGGGCCCTGAGTGGCCAAGTGGTCGAAAGTGCTCATCGTTACAGATCACTGCCATCTCACCTCTGTCTGCATGGGTTTGAGTCTTAGATTTGGCCAATGTAGGTATGTGAGAAAACTTGCCAGTAGCTTCTCGTGGGTCAGTGTATCTTCCCGGGGTTTTCCCGGGTTCTTCCTCCACCATTAATACTGGCCGCCATGTATAGCCTATCATGTGCTGAAAAATGGCGTTAAACCCTACAACAACAACAACAACTGGTCCACAGACAAGTAACCTTACAAAAGTTGCTCTTCTGTAAGGACAAATTTCTGACTCAGACAATACAGACAATTGATTTGTGCACCTCGATTGCAAGGTTAATTCCCACTTCACAATATAGAAATTGAGAACATGTTTACCTGCACATAGACTAATTAAATGTATGTGCTAGTTTTAACTAAAAATAGACTAATGAAGCAAGTTTCTAGAATTTAACGCATTGTGTTTTAGCTGTACTGATCACAGGAAAGAATAATTTATGGGATGGCCTGTTGTCCATTAGCATAAGTTTCTTATCGCTACTATTCTTAAAATACTGGGAAGGTTACTATGAAACTGTATGCACATTCATGCCATGATCTAGTTGCTTCTGAATTAAAATGGTACTGAATAATCCATTATTGTCACCATAGCAGCCATCTTGAAAATCTTGTTATTGCTGCTTCTCCAAGTGTTTCAGTGGAAGACTTCTTATAGTGTCTAGTTTTTTCTTAAACATTTGCTAGTCTGATATCCAGTATGGGTACCACAGTGGCAGTCTTGAAAATCTTGTTACTACTCCCAGATGGAAAGTCATAATTAACATTAGTTTTTCACAAGAATACATCTTACGATACATGTATCTTGTTTGTACTAAATACAAACTGGTGCAAATCTGACATCAGGTATATTCACCTTGGCAGCCATCTTTAAAATCTTGTTATTGTTTCTGTTCCTAAATTGAAAATCATACTTATATGGGGTTTCCACGAGAAGACTAATGATGATACCTTGGAGTTAGTGCTAAATGGTGCAGAATTCTGGCATCAAAATTTCAACACAAGACTAATTTTGATATCTATAAATATGGTACTGATCTGACTGAAAATATGGCTGTCACAATGAACATATTAAAAATATTGTCATGAATTCTGAATGTATTGTCATATTGATATGGGAATTCTCACAGAAAGTCTTTTAAGGTATCTAGTTTGTCGTAGATGAAAATGGTGCCAGTCTTATTTAATCTATGACTGTCATGGAGGCTAATTTGAAAATCTTGTCACTAAAGAATATCACAGATGGTTTAAATACTTGGCAGTTATACAGAAGAAACGGTCTTATCTTGAATACCTGGAAATTCTTTTTGGATAGTAGAGTACAAGTCCCTTCAAAGGACACTTGGTTTTGTGTGGGTCTGACAGCTTCCCTAATCCTAATTCACTTATTAATTTTTCCCAAAACTTAGTTATGCATAGTTAGATAGTTTCATATGGAGTCCCAAATTTTGTTTGTTCTAATGAAAATTTCATATGATAAAATAAGTTTGCTTTCAGTAAACTTAAGAAGGCCTTGTGTATTGCATTTTGTCTGGACTTGTTTTAAAAGTGTCTATATTGACTTCAATAACTGAACCTTCAAATATTTCTGTTGTGACATTCAGAATGAATTTATCCACTTCAGGCTCATTTTTTTCTTAGCCCACATGCTACTCACACACACCACACATGGTACTCATCATGCATCACACATGGTACTTAGCATGCAATCACTTGGTACTCTGCATGCAATCACATGGTACTCTGCATGCAATCACATGGTACTTGTCATACATCACATGGTACTCACTCAGCATGCAGTCACATGGTACTCAGCATGCAATCACATGGTACTCATCAGCATGCAATTGCATGGTACTCAGCATGTAGTCACATGGTACTCAGCATGCAATCACATGGTACTTGTCATACATCACACATGGTACTCGGCATGCATTACACATGGTACTCAGCATGTATTACACATGGTACTCAGCATGCATTACACATGGTACTCGGCATGCATTACATATGGCACTCAGCATACATCGTGTGATACTCAGCATGCAGTCACATGGTACTCAGCATGTAGTCACATGGTACTTAGCATGCATTCACATGGTACTTGTACATCACAAATGGTACTCGGCACTCATGGTAAAAGAGCTAAAAGAGATTGCTGATTACATTTTTCCATATCAGTTATCTGATAGTAATAGTATTGTAACAGCGTCTTGGGTGAATATTGACCATACATATTTCAAACATGGCATTTGCATTATTAAATATGCTTAGAAAAACAAAAACTCCAATGATCATGGAGAGTACTTGTTATATTTATGTGCACACAAAATTTTGCTATCAGACAGTCAATGATTTGCTTGGGTAAGTACCTGTTTTATAGAATAAAAGATTAAACTTTTACACCTTTTGCTGAAATACATGCTTACATTAGAATCATGGTTCAATATCAAAGTTTGATGATATAAGCAATTTCCTTTAACAAACAGGTTTTTGGTTAAAATGTTACAAAGATGTTCTTTGGTCTGTTTTTTAAAAGGTAGCAAATCTGGAAAATACATGTTCCACTGTTTCCATAAAATGTGATTGCTTTTGACCATATCAGACAGACATAAACTGAGATGATAATTTGTGGATGTGCTATAGCTTTTGAAAATGATAAACTTACTTTGTTTGGACTGAAAGTTTTTAAATTGAAGCTTTGTAAGAGCACAGAATTTTACAGTGAAGTGTGGATCATCTTAATGTTCATTATCTAGAATTTCACTGTATCAATCCTGGATTAACAAAATGTCTTTTGAATGCATAATAATTAAAAGCCATGGTACATGTAGCTCAGTTGCTAGAGAGTTGGATTTGTGAACCAAGGGTTGCAGATTGAAAAAGGGGGCATGATATTGTCAATAATGTGCTAAAAGCAACTTTAAAATCCAATTAACACGTGTTTTTTTTCCAGACAACCAATTATCCCAACAAAATCGGCCTCTCGTATTCAGATCATTGGCCTGCCATACTTGTATGTACCAGGCCTTCTGTATAAGGAAACATGATATCTTTCTTTGATTACATTTTTATCCAAGTTCATCTTAAAAAATAATCCAGTTTCATCAGTTTTCATTTTTATCCATGCTAACAAAAGAACTTCAGATTACAAACAAGATCAGTGCTGTAAAATTTAATACCATAATGCAGACATGGTCAGGACTGAAAGTTTGGTCATTTGATTCAGGCAGGCTGTATAATGAGGTTTGCTCTTTATTAAAATGGCCTTTTGGGGACACTTATTTGCTCAGTCTGCAGAGGGAGCTCAGTTACAGAAAAGCTGGTTTGTTGGACCTATAGTTGTGTTTTTATGGTTGTTTATATTCATTATACACAATAGCACATGCTCTCTATTCCTGATCTTAGATTATAAGTTGCTATATATAAAATTGTATTTATCATATATGTATATGTGTAATACAAAGTCATATCATGGCCTTTGATGTTACAAATAACTTGTCTCTTTGTCAGTGGACCTCCCCAGAATAGTTAGACTACGGTACATGTTCTTATTATAGCAACTGGAGGTATGCATTCACGTTTGTAGCACACCATTTGATTGGTTCCCTGTGTTAGCTGTGTATTTTGGTGAGGAGTAATACCTGTTATTGGAAAATCTCTTGGAATTCATTATATTTTGGACAATGTTATGTTTACTTTGCCTTTGCTCCCCCCCCCCCAGCTGTTTCCAACTATTGCTTAGACAGTGTCTGTGTCAGGGCTGGAAGGAAAAAAAAGATCCATAAAGCTTGAGATTCTTCCAGTATGCACAGATTTGACCTCAGAATATTAGATTTTCATTGATATTTTGTCTTTATCTTACAACAGTGAAAGCCCTTCATGTTGGAATTTATTTCTTCTCAATCAAAAAATGATTTTTTAAATTTGTTACCCGAGATCTAGGATTCCATGAAATATGGATGCCACATGAACAGTCAAGTACTCTAAACATTTGGAATCTGGAAAATGAAAGTAATATCATATATTGTTGTGTATTTTCCCTTTGTTGGTTTTTTTTTTTGCTTGGTTTAATATTATGTGATAGAGTAAATGACAAGGTGACAATTCACAAGTTTGTGACTGAGTATACATGAAGTTCATAGAAAGAAAATTACTGAGTTGTAATGGCAGATATTCTGGTTTCATATTCACAGTTCTTTTACTGCTTCATTCACATAAGTCTTCAGAGGTATATGTACACACACATAACTTCATATGAAATGAACATACTTCACATGAAGTTTACTATTTGGCACCTGCAATTTAATTAGACCAAATAAAAAAGTATGTGTGGTTTTGGTTACCCAACTGACCCTACTGGGAGGAAAAAAATGAAGAATAAAAATATTGGGAGAAAAAAATTAGCAAAGGAATGCAACTATGATTGAAATTAAATTCAGATGCAAATGGCTCTTATATTTCTTCCATACTTTTAAATCTGTCTGGACACCACCACCCCATCCTGCCTGAATGTTTGTACTGACCTATTTACCCAAAATGTTTTTCATTGTAACCAGAACCACACATATATTTTTATCTGGCCTTGGTTACAGTGCATATGAATTTAATTAGTGTAGTAAATATACATGTATTATCACTGCAAAACCCACAGGGCAATATGCTTATCTCAATAATAGACTTGATTAAAGTCAAAGGAAACAGCTGAAGTGCATGAATATTCATTCACTCCGTAGGCAAGCATAATGTAAGGGGATCTATGTCCACAAACATGCAGGATTTCTATTTTGAATAGGGTGAATATTCTTCCATAATTAAATAATTTGTGTGACTATATGAATTTATAGTACCTTGAAGTCTTACTTCTGCCTTTCATATGTGGTCTCCTTTCATCGAGACCAAAATTTTTGGCTATAAGTTTTATTTTCTTCAAAAAAGTGCTGTACTGGCCAAAGAGCGGGTGAAAGCACTGATGCACTGTATGAACTGTTAAAGCAACTGAAGCAAACCACGGTGACTTGGAACATTTATTATTTATGGACAGTTTAGATTAGTATGAAGTACAAAGTTGATAATTAAAATGTCCAGAGTATGATATATATTTATTAATCAACTTCCCCAAGCTCATAAATGTAGTTCATTTGGCTTGAATAGTGATGTCAAATAACTTTTTGTACTTATAAAGCTTGCTTACATCATGCAAGTAGTCTGGTTTTAGACATTCATTATCACAAGTTTTGTTTTGTGGCATTTAATGCTATTTTGTTTCAGCAAGTGATAGGCAATATACAAGGCAGCAAGTATGCATGCTTTCTCACATACCGAGGGCGATCAAGCTGCAATTTGAACATGTGCAGACAGAAGTGAAATGTGAATAATCTGTAAAGACAAGTGCCTTAGACCACTTGGGACCTCTGGGCCCTTATTGGCATAAGGGTTAGCTACAAGTAAAATATTTTTAACAGGAGTGATTTTAATGTGGGATTTCATTGATTAATTCTGGATGCCATAGAAGGTTGTTAGGTACCATATATATTCGCTTAAGTGAAGTCAAATTGCAAATTCCAAAGATCCTGATCTGCTGTATCATAATGCGACTGCAGATCAAGGTCTGTGTTGTTTTGTTCTACTAAGTACTCCTAACAAACTGCACAGAGCCAAATATGTTGGCACATCATGCAATGGCAGATCTGGGTCTGTGTGTGTTGCAGTTGGACTCATAAGTGAATGTATATGGTAGTGCTTGCATTTATTTGTTTAATAGTCTATATAGATTTGTAGTCTAATAAACCATTTTGAAGTCGAGTTCTCTGTTTAAATAGAAGCCACTTAATGGTCTTAAAAGATTTGTTGATGGGGTATATGAATCTGAATCAGCATCAAAACTAACCCTAGCTGCTCTCTTTTGAAATTTCAGTAGCCTCTCTTGATTTTCTGTATCATTATTTCCCCAGATAGAACAACAGTAGATGTGGCATGATACAATTGTTGTGAAAGATATTTTTCAGTTCTTGAGGGAGATAAGATTTTATTCTGTCCAAGAGATAAAGCAGTCTGCCTACTGGTGTAACTGATAGTGAGCCATTGGTGTCACTTTTAATTGTTAGCAATGCTGATGACATCATTGTAAGGATTCTGTTACCAAGTACAATTCTGTGTTCAGCTTCCATTTGAAACTAGCTTACTTCACATGTCAGACATTGTACATTATATACACTAGAAATAGTGTTTTATCTGCACTGACAGTTCATTTTAATGTGTGTGGGAATGGTTAGGGTTACCATATTTGAACTTTCAAAAAAAGAGGACAGTGGATATTGGGTGTATCTGTATCAGTGTCTGTATAGAGATTTAAGGACCAAAACGGAGAACATATTGGTAAAAAAGAGGACATAGGACATCTGGAAACCCTAGCCATGGTCTAGCATTAAAAAAAATAAATTGAAACTTGTTTATAAAGGAGCCTTAAGGATCCAGACAGTTTCGTCCTATCTTAACACATGCTCTTTGTGTGTGTGTGTGTATGTGTGTGTGTTGGGTTTATTTGCATGTCGGCCTAGTCAGTTTAGGCATCCATCCCAAAAAGCATAGAAAGCTAAAGGCAAGTAAATTTAAATCCCAAATGTACAGCAAAAGGTTTCCACTAAGGCAAGGTTCCTGAAGGCAAATTTAGTGATTTTATTTGTGCACTGACAATGCACCTTGTTTAACCAACCACATGATCTATGGGAATCAGCAAATTTGACTGCTTAATTAAAGCTCATTTGCAGAGAAAACATGCAAAATGTGAATTTTACATGCCAGTTTAGATCATTGTGTAAAAATTGGGGGGGGGGGGGTTAAGTATAGTTTTGTCTAGGAGAGTACACTAAAGCCTAAAATAATGAGTTAGATTCTCAGAATTACTGACTCTGTTACCTTACTTGACCGAGGCTTGTTTTTACAGTTATGACATCATTCTGAAATAAACTGACCAATCACTAAGGTAGAAGTGTATTAATTGCATGGTCATTTCAAGTGAAAATGATGGATTTTGTGCAGAGTCGAGTCACACATTTTGAAGAAAAACGGAAAGAAGGCTATTTTGTTTTTAAAAGTTCAAATTCAAGAAAGATGTAGAACATATGGACCATCCAAGTATACTCTCAAACCAGTAAGTATACTGTATCAATTACTCCTCCATCCACTTTAGTCCAGTCCCAGTTTTAAACTCTCATCTCCTGATTTACTAAGCTAAAGCTCAGGTGACAAGTACTCCATGCAGCACAGCAACTGATATTTGAAACGTTTGTTTGAAAATGTACAAACATCTCTGGCCTTCACTAGGTCAGGTATCTCCCAACTAGGTAGTGACATCAGTCCATATCATTCAAATTAACACCAATCCTACCACAGTATAATTTAGAAATACCAAATACTGCGCATATTTTTTTAAAAATAAATTTGCCAGTAATTAGAAAATAAAATCTGGTGTCATTATTTTGAGAAAAGTTGACTTTTTTTCTCTGAGCAGTAATATTTTCTGTATAAACTCAGCAGTAATATTTTTTTTAAAATTTGCTTTCCTTTCCTTCTGTTTTCAAAAACTATGCTGATTCTTAACTCTACATTACTCAGTGACAATATTTACACAGATTTTTATTCATAATCTAGATGGGGTATAAACTATTTTAGAAATGGCTATTGCCAATATCTCATAATCTTCAGAATAATTTTCATTTTAAAACATGTTGGTTTTTTTAACTAGACTGGATTGGTTTAGTGTTTTACTTCAGAACGACACAAGTAGATTACTTAGTGCAAAGGCAATTGGAGTGAAGAATTTTGCCCAAGGGTCCACGATTTGAATGTGTACCCTTTTGGCCTAGAGTCCAGTATGCAAATCACCGAGTCATAGTGGCTCCATTGATGCGATAAGGTCCAGAGTTTATATAGGAAAAGATTTTAGATATATATAAATGAAAAATATTCAGAAATCAAATATTTTAAATCACTTTTCTCATTGATGTTTTTCTGTCAGTTATGAGATGTACTCCCACAAATCAGTTTTAGCTACACTGTTCAAAGAATAAGGAGAACTTGTACAGTCACCCTGGCATCTCTGACATCATTCACATTCCACCTTGTTTAAAGTTTTTGGACAAGTTGTTATGTCTACATGTCTTTCATTTATCATTCTGAGTGGGTTGGTATTGGTTGGAGCATTGATGCTACCAGTCTCATTGTTTTTGTTTTGTTTTTTTCAAGAATGGACCATTTTTGCTAAGGTAGAGACTTAGGTTCTTGAAATGTATATGCAGGACTTAGTTTCAACTTAAACTTTTAGGGCAAGTTCCTAAATAATTCCCATATGATTATTACATTTATCAAATGACCAAATTATGACCTGTATTCTTTTCAGCTCTGTTACTTGATAATGATTAAAGGGAATATGTTACAGTTTGACGGGGGGCAGCTCTGGTTGCCTCCGTGGTTAGAGCATCCACCTTGGATGGCAGGGGGCATGGGTTCGAACCCCAGCCAAGTCATACCAAGACTATACAAATGGTACTAGCAGCTACCTTGCTTGGCACTCAGCATTAAGAGGTTAGTGTTAGGACATGCAGTTTGACTGGGGTTAGGTAGAGGTTAGGTAAAGTTCAAAAACTATTCATTAGAGTTTTGACTTGGCTTATTTACCTACAGATTTCTTTTTAGCTACATCTTTAACAGACTCTTCACCCCTCATGGAATTTTACATGAAACAGTTTGGAGAAATATTGCCATATTACATCATTTCCCTTGGGCTGCTTTTCATGCATGACTGACTTTCAATAATATCTGTGCTACACTTGGCCTCTGGTCATAAAATTTACACAGAATATTTATTCTTTGTTGATGAGTGTCCTGTCATTTTTCCTAATGCTTACAGGAAATCTTTTAATAATTTCCCTTTGGATTATTGTGTGGGCCAGTATCCAAAACATGGTAAATTTTTTTAGACAGACTTCTATTTACCACTGTATTAATGTGGCTTTATCCTATAGTTAGAAGCATATGAATCATTTAGGCCAACATACAATTGTTGGGTTATGATTTTTATTTTTATTTTTAATGAATTTAGTCTATTTTGATTATGTGAATATATTGTGGCAAGTAGTATTAGAATGGTAAAATTATTTCTTACATGAAATTTTTTTTATACTAACATTATTTTGTGACCGCTCCAGTGGCCTAGTGGTTAGAGTGTCTACCTCAGATGTGGGAGGTCATGGGTTCAAACCCCGGCAGAGTCATACCAAAGACTTATAAAACTGGTACCAACAGCTTCCTTGCTAGGTGCTCAGCATTAAGAGGTTAGTGTTAGGACTGGTTGGCCTGGTGTTGGGATAATGTGACTGGGTGGGACATGATGCTACATGTCTGCTGGATGATGCCCCAATGCTAGACATCTATAAATGTAGTGATATGACTGAAAAATTGTTAAAGCTATGTTAAAATCCAAATTGCACACACACACACACACAAGCACACACACACACACACACACACACACACAGACACATATTATTTTGCTGTTTTTTTATATTGTCATTTTGGAATAGTCATGGTATGCTACACTCCAAAAGGTCTTGCAACCTTACATGTATTTTAAAATTAATTAATGATATCATATATCTAGCTTAAGAAATACTTGGTTCTTAAATGTATTTTATGATATCAGACATTAAGGATTTGTTTTAAAAAAAACCATTTTTATTAATTGTTATTATTGTAAATAAAATCATTTTTCTACAAGTCTCTTTAAACTAGCTTAACTGTGAACGATTTTTTAGAAAATACTGAATAAAATATGCTGTGCATTAATTGATGAAATGTTTGGTTATTTGGTTGATTGTGGATTTTATGGCACACCAGCACTTGGAGACTATAGTGTCACAAAAAAGGTTATAGGAGAGAGATTATTACTGAGTGATAAAGGACGAAAACACAATGATGAGATAGTGCAGATTATATTTGAAGGTTCCTGATCAATAGAAAATGTAAATG
>JAECUM010002291.1:0-147828 GCA_016617855.1 Megalonaias nervosa
GGGTAAATGACTTGAAGTGTGTAGGGAAAAATGACCTATAAATTGCATAGGCTGTCTGGAACACAGCCCCACTGAGAAGAAGAAGAGAGCAGTAATAAAAAGAAGAGACACGAAGAGGAAAAGAAACAAGATGCAAAAAAGAATATAAATATAAAGTCGTATTTTCTCCTTGATAATTTAAATACAGTGAAAACTATTGATTATATATATGTATGCGTTAACGTTTTTAAAAGATTCTCGTGAATAGGGCTGTAAACTGCACATCTGATCCAAAAAGTACAATCGAAATAGAAAAGCTGAAGCCTATTTGATTAAATCTTGAGGCATGACTTCCGTCGAAAATTGGTGATTGACTTTTACATGGTAGTATTCAGCAGACCACCAAAATTGGAAAGCAGACGAATATATAACAGCTGTTTGCATAATACGCGTGTTTCTTTCAAGAGGAGCCTTTCAGATTGTTCGTACTATGATATTCAGCAAAGGAGAGAACGAAAAGAATGTGAAAATTAGAAAAATGCATACCCCAGACCTGCCTCCGCACAAGCAATCGGGGATTTCATCTTTATCTAGGTCAGCGTTGCAGTTGATCCCGAAAAATTCGTGTGGACCGTAGTACCGCCATAATTCTCTCCCTGTAAGGCCCTCTAATGCCATCAGTCCCCCAAAACACGGATAGGTCCCATTGAAGTATATATCACAGACAAAGTTGGGAATCTTGAAGCCGTCAGCACCTACGTATAAGGATGTTTACGGGGTTTTTTTTCCTTCAAATTTCTACATACAACTGCCGTGTTATTTGGTACGTTACTTACATTTGGTCCTCAGTGTTTTACCTTTCCATTCTTTCTGATATCAGAAGAAAGTTAAACCTTGAAAATAAACAGTAGTAGTTTAATGGGGTTCTGGCTCACCTATCTCACTGCGTGGTCTAGGTGAGTGAGAACCCTCATAGAACTCTACTACTGTGTTATGACGGTTCTGACTCACCTGTGCTCGAAGGAGTGTTCTGGCTCACTTTTTATCACGACTCACCTGTGCTCGAAGGGGTGTTCTGGTTCACTGTTTTTTCACTGCGTGCGATAACGTCCGTGGGCCAGTGTGTAAATACCATCTGTGGAGTATCGTATATCGTCGAAGGAGCATAGTCCTTTTTTGTTGATGAATAGGGTGGACAGCTGATGTCGTTGTGAACGGAAAGTTCTCATGGAGTAGTATTGTAGATATCCCTATAATGACTGTCTATAATTATCGATAGTGGCAATGTGACCGATGACTTGTTTTTTGACTCCTTTGGCTTTTATCTTGATAGTATCATCATCGAGCGTGATGCAATACATTTTGGATCGAAGTCCTATGAATTCTGTGATGGGTATGCCACAAGTTTCATCTATGAACTTTCCAAGTTTCTTTTTATTGTCTTTACAGTGAAATGGGCTTGTTTCTGAATAATCGCTAAAATCAAAGAGATCTCGATGTTGATAGGGATCTGCGTAGACATCATCAGTGTGAATTTCATAGACGAGCGAGTCGGTATCGTCATGAGTAGTCTGGTTTTATCTCCGTAGTATCGTTCGATGAAGTCGTAATGAAACTCTAGCATGAGCATTTTGGAGAGATCGAAGACGGCGGAACCGACGTAAATGGATTTATCGAGCATGAGAAGTGTTTTTTTGGATCCGATGACGACGAGTTCTTCGTCAAAGGTTTTCATGCTAACGAAGGCATCGTTGGCTACGAGCTTATCTCGTCGTCGTGTGTTATTAATGATTTCAATTTTCTTTCTGCGTCTGATGTTTCCATGGTTTTTCCGAAGAAGCTGTTGTTCAGGAGTTTAAAGAAATTTTTTACCGAAGTACGCCGTGGCTTTAGCTCGTTGTTGGGTACTGAAGTCGACGTAGGATTTCATCCATGGAGATTGTTTAAACTTGAGAGCTCGACGAACTTGTTTTAAGAACGAGTCTGTGTCGAAGAGCTTGTTCCAGTTGTCCATAATGTATATTGTAGTATGTTTTGTGATGGAGATTTTGTACGAGCTTTTTGATCTTGGCATCTCCGATTGCGAATTGTGTTTTTTGGGGAGATATTGGGGAGAAAGAATCAAGGGTGTGATAAAGAGTGGTTCAGCGCAGAAGGGATAATCGTTATGAGAGTCGTGGAGATGGGGTCAATACTCCAGATCGACTTCAGCGAAATAGCCCCATGAGTCATCCTGATATCCTGCTTGTCTTTTGTCACGTGCCCCCTATGGAATTATTACTAACCACGGAAAAGGACGGACAATTACAAAGGTTAAATAGCTCTGAGCCCCCAGTCAGCAAAGCCGGCGGTCTAGGTGTATAAAATATAAAAATAATAAGGTGAAAGGTATAACAATTTAATAAACTAAATCTCGGTATTCAACAATTGCAAGACAATTTTTCAATGCAATTGCTTCCAATCAATACAAGACCTATCCAAATTGCCATTTATTTCATCACGATAATGAAAGGTGAGAGTGTTTCCTTCCCGTGTCCCTTCTATGTTACTCATTTGTAACTTGCGCTTGTATTCCTTTGTCGGTACTTCCGGTAACCTAGTTTCCATTCTCCCGGCCCTCCTTGTCGGTACTTCCGGTACCCTTGTTCTGTCTCCCGGCCCTGCGCCTTCGCACAACTGTCTAATTCCACTTACTCTCCTCGTCTGCTTCTCTCTAATCTTCGGATGGTGTCCTGCCTTTGTTCCAAATCTCGTCCGAAGTTCCTAGAACTCATTTCCCGCCCTATCAACGAGCGCACAACTTCGGAACTCGGAGCGCAGTCCAGTGTCTCCAACTTCCCTATGATCTGCTCTCACCAGTGTCCAGACATGCACTGATTCTTTTACAACGAATGGTACAGAATAATGTCTGGTTGCGTAAGAAACGCGTCCAAAATTTTACTATCTTAGTTCTGATTGGATACTGGTGGTCTCTTTGAAAACTGTCTGGGGTAGTATCACTGATGTGTTATAATGTCGGTTTCCGGTCCCTAAGCCAAAGCCGACCGGTGACATCACTGCTGATTGCAAAACAGAGTTTCTCACCACCGTGGCTAGGTTCTCTTCGAAGTAAAAGTGAATTTGACCGTAACGCAATGGCTAAGGCAGTTTCTTTGTTTCAGAATCGGTCTAAAGTCGTATTATTATATAACACGTATTGACATTACCCAAGTACTTTGAATTACAAATTCTATCAGAACACATTTTTTAAACATGAGACAGGAATTGTTACCAAATTTTCTCACACAAAGTGACATCTTTCATGGAGGAATTGATCTCCCGTGATCCAGTGACAATCACCTACGGGAAGGGATTGCGACATGGCCCACCACAGGGATTATTGGTATCGAGGTAGAGGATGTATGTGGATGGTTGAGTGGGATCGTAGTTGGACATGTACTTGTTTTATTGGCGAGGGCATGTTTTTGGCTGATGGTGCAGATGCCTTCTCGAATCATGCTCTCAGTGATCATGAACATGTCTGGATCTTGGGAGAGTTGAAGTTGCACTTGACTCGTCTTGAGAAGGGCATCCCAGGAGAGACCAAAGTGGATCGAGCTGACAATGATCTAGACAGATGTGTCTGAAATATTTGAAGACATCCATGCGTAAGAAGCTCGTCTGTCTTCAGATGCAGGTAGTGATAATCTCCGAGAGTGTGACATCCGAACTCGTTCCATATCTTATTCGCGTACTAATACTCTTACTCCGTGATATTGGAAAGATGTTAGTGAGAAGGTCTCCAGAGCTGGTAATGAGGTTTCATCGGATCTGGACCACGCATCGATGTATTCGTAGGGATAAATTCCTTTTAGTTGCAGGAGAGGAGCACGATCTCTAAGTTCTTTTTTGAGATCCATAAACTTAGGACAGGTTTGAGCGAGTTCTTCTAGCAACGACTCCATAAACTGGAAGGAATCGATGAATCGAAAGGGACTAGTCGAAAACGAAATGTATTTTTCAAAATTGTTGGGGATGCATTGATGTTTGTTCCTACTTAAGCGAGAAGGGCCTTGATGGCTGAGCGGCTGACCAGTGACATGACAGTGATCTCTGACTTTTTTCATGAGGTTGAAAGTACTCTTCGCAGATATGGCATTGCTGTGCTGCTTTATGTTGCTTGAGTTGAGAGGACGTAAGGGAAGTGTTGGGTGTTGGATTTTTTCGGAGTTCGCAGATGCGTTTCCATTCCGTGACGAGGTGTTCAAAGACCCAGACGACACAGTGCTCTCCTCGTTGTTGTTGATACGACGAAGACAAACGTTCGTCGGCAGAGCAGCAGGTTTGATAGCCGATTGCACATGGGATTTGCTTATGTTCTACTTGAGCAAAAGAATGGATGGGATCAGGAGAAGGTCCTTGTACATTTTTCATGATCGCTTCTGAGTCAAAGACGATGTAAAACGTGTGAGCGTATTTTGTGTAGAGGTGTTCGAAACGTGGTGTTTCCTCGCGTGTCATATGTACGGTTTGTAATTCTTGGCAGTGTCCTGACGAGACGTAATCCTGTAGTCGTTGGGATTGAGGAAAGCATTGTAAGCATCGATAGCAGAAATACCCATGATTCTTATGCTGTGTGTACTGAGATCAACATAACCGGCTGAAGTCTTTGATGTACACGGAATGGTTTTGGTAATGCAGTAAATTGATGCTGCGTTGTGAGGCTGTTTTGAGATCAGCAGTGGATAGACCACGAACTAATTATCGCCCGCTTTCTTATCATCGAGTCCGAACACGTTGATGGAGAGTCCCTCGTTGAGTGTTTCTAGTTTAGAGACGTCTTAGTCTGCTGCGTGAAAGGCGATGAAGGTAGTTTTAAGGGTATCAAAATACGGCTTGTACTTGGAGACTCGATCGGCATTGTCCTCAGCGGGATTTAGTGCGGAGAGTAAAGCTCACACGAGGCAGCAGTCATCGTTGTTTTTGACATCGATGCCGACTTTGGAAGCTATGATTTGCTTGGGGAGTGGTACGTACTTGCTTCCGCGTAACTGTGTGAATTTGGAAGTTTGAAACGAGATAGAATTGACTCCGGCAAAGATCCATGCTGATCCTGACTTTGATAATCTTCGATGCGACGTTGGATAAACGACAAAGCGATGTCCACCATGTGACTGAAATCATCATTGCGATACACGATGAGAGATTTGGCTCTGATCCACAAGTCGATGCTTTTGTGTTCCTTGACCAGATGAACGTTGAGAGCGACACCCAGTTTGATGGTTTTCCCGTGAGTGCTTTGTATTTGTCTCGCAGCTGATTCAGATACTGCTGCGTGGTAAGGATCTCTCTTCCAGCGATCACCTTGTATTCGTTGACAAGCTTACGGTGGATATCTCCTCTGGGCGTAGTCTTTAATATTTGTCGGACTCGTTTGATGAGCTCATAGAGAGCTGCATTGGATCTGGGATACGGTACCGGAGTACCTGACATTGACTGAGCGATGCTCCTGAGTCGAGGAGCGATATCATAACGAGGAATCAACTCTCTTCCTGGATCAGATTCCAGAGCAAGACTTTAGTATATCCTTGCGATGATAGAAATGCTATATAATATAGTCCTGTATTTCATTTCGTTAATTGCTTATTCATTTTGTCATTTCTTTAATTGTATAACAAAAAATTTAATATCTATTATATAGCACCACACCTCTGCATGGAACACAGAAGTGGTTGCCTCATGGTAGTACGGAAAAGTGTAACAAGTCCTGTACGAGAGAGTACTGCGCTCAGCATTATGCTCTGATTAAGCGTAGAAGTCCAGGGATGAAACCCTGCTTGGGCTGTCAGGAAAGTGTTCGAGGCCAACTCCAAGTGTGTCAGCGCTGTGGAGGAAGAAACATCCGTGCGATTAAATATTACTACGAACTACCCAGAAATCCAAAAAGTATTCAGAGCTATTCATCTAGTTTCTGGCTAAGATTAAGCATGACGCAGTAGAATGTACATCTTGTGTTTAATCGTTACGAGACTAACGAGGAAGGAAAGGTGCGAAGCGTACGCACGAACCTCAGACACGCGGTGAGATTTAGCACGAGTGCATATTCCATCGTTTGCTTGTTTGTCCATGGAGTGAGGGCTACGATGTACCGTCATCGTTTCATATTTGAAGCACATCGGGGAGTGGTTCCCATTGAATATTTCGTCTATCATCTCAACGGTGATACCTCGGATAATCGGCTGTGCAAGGCCTGACGGACTGCAAAAGAAATTTCAAAAACCATGTTTTTCACTCCTTTTTTTATTATGCGGAGGACCTGTACAGCAATTTGAGGAGTTCTTCTCAATGCATACAGGAGATACAATGCTTATACAGGATTTCTTTATCGTAGGCGATGCTGAGTGTACTACTGTCGTAGAGTTTTTTCTGCTGCGCCGCCGTGAGCAAGACGACATCGTGCACTATTTCCACGACTTAGGTGAGCTTGAGGTCCATGCTAATATCGATTTTCAGATGGATTGCATTGACGATGGCTTCCTCGAGATCTTCCCGATTTTCCACGATGACATAGGTCAAATCTCGCGTGTGGTCTGATATGCTCTCAGCCATCTCTACGTCCTCCATGATTCTATATTAAGATACTTTTAAAATCCTTTTCAGCGTTTTTTCACTCAGACGTCGCGTGCAGTGCTGCCTAATCAGATGCTCGTCGTAGCAGATCTTCACGATACTATCTCTGGATAAGTTTGATCGTTGCTCTCGCGTCAGTGAGGCCTGTCCACGCGATGCTCCCTTTGTTTTGGTCAGCATCAGTTCGATGTTCACAGACACGTGATTCCGTAAGACCGTGGCAATGGCTTCGTAGAGCAATTTGGGGTGATGCAAGATGACGTCCGTCACAAAGACCTCGTTGTCGCTAGACATTCTCTCTATACTTCTGGTCATACAGCTTATTGAATCGGCTGAGTGTCGTACATTGATTGCCTACCATGTCCACGATGAGATCGTCCATGGTTCTCATTTCGCTGACCAGAAACGCCATGTCAAAAGGAGCTCCGCTCAGATACCAACGGATTTTATTGAGCATTTTCTGATAGGTAAACATAGCCTGCTTGGTGCTATTTTTTTTGTTTTTATTTTGGTTTCTTTTGGGGGGGGGGTGTTTTTGTTTTTTGGCCTCCAAGCGCAGCTCGAGACGTTTCATCAGAGAATGCATGGCTAGTCCAGCTCCGGACAAAATCAACATCATCGAATTAGCCATCGCTCCCGTGGAAATGACTCCCGTGGCTGTCAAGATCAACGGAATCACCACAATGATTCCCAGGATGCATTTGTAACGTCCGTATGCATGTTTGTAGATGTAGACTCGTCGATGGCAATAACAGTAATACGCTTCTAGCTCACGAGGCTGTTCTGCCGGTAAGTTTTCATCGATGTGGTTAAAATCGAGGGGTCATTCTGCGTTGACTAAGCTCTTTATCAGCAGTTCAAGTTGTGTTAAATGATCCTTCAAAAATTGGATGTGCACATTCACTTTATTATTGTCGATCTCAGGCACCTTTTCTCCAACGAGGCACAGTGGATATATGTTTAAGCCTTTTGTGATTTTCATCAACTGATTTAACCTCACAAGACCAGACAGTATAACAAATAGTCGCTTCCAGTTCCACGTGGTCCAGACACTGTTGTGATTCTATGACGTGTAAACACCTCATCCACAGGTATTTTCGATGATACTTGTAGAGGTAATAATGCGCCATGGCAATTTTTTTTCTACGTTAAGACTGACTTTTTCAAAGTCTTTGATCGCTGGAAATATAAAATCTCTATCTCTGTAAACCCACGAACTCACGTATTTTCTTCCATATTTTTCTCTGTAGTTGATCTTATTCAAACGTTCCTGAGAGGCCTTCGGAACATGGGCAAAATTTCCTCGTGGAAAAACGCTTCCTTTCTTAAACACAGAATTCAGCTTTTGTTCTATTTCCTCTGGCTGAAAATTTTCTAAATACGCGTAGGAGTCTGCAGCCACATCGGGTTCGATATTTCCATGCACGCTAAACATGATCACGTTAAAAAGTGCTTCCATAGCCTTGTTGTTTTCAAACACGGGTGCCTCATCGCTAGCGTCACCACGATCGTCGAGCGCCATCACTTCCATAACCGTATCCACATCCTTGTATTCCATACCCACCTGCTTAAAAAAACTTACGTTTGCTGATAGCATCTTTGAGAGGTTGAAATGAACGAAGGCGTTTTCGGGAGACCACTTTGTCCATGCAGTCATGATCTTTTTTATAAGCCTCGTCGTCTTCCTTTTTAGCAGATCGTCGTCGTTTGACACAGTCTATTTTCACGATGGTGTCCACGAGATCTGGATGCAATTCGTGGATGATGTCGTGCAGAGACCCTCGATGGTTTTGATTAACCGTGCTGATTCTCGATCGTTACAAAATTTAGACGCCATCCAGTATCGATCAATGACCTCCTTGAGGGAATACTTCCACATGTGCCTCGCCGACAGATGAGATCGATTCACGTCGTGATCTTCCATCGCTCGTAAGATTCCTTACCCCCGTTTCTTACTTCGTTTAACCTCACATCCACTCCAGTGGTCTGCTGCAGTACATGCTGATCCTGGGTAGCATAAGACGCCTCCTGTCTATGCGTATCGTCAAACACCAACTGGTACAACTCTGTCGCGATGCGTACAATTTCTACCATGCTCTATGTGAGATAATCAAGAGTAAAACTCTGAAAATAACTCAAGCCGGGATTGGTAGGCTCAGCGGTGAGGGGTGTAAACTTAAACGTAGAGTATTTTGTGTACGTGCTTGAGGCTGCAATGAAAAATTTGAGCATGGTAGATCCTATCGCAGCTGTACCGGTGTATAAGACATCTGAGGTAGTATTGGGTTTAACACCATCAAGCCTTCACGTGAGAATTCTTTCATTGCCACTATTTTTTCCTCTGACCCTAAATTTCCATATCGCCACGGCTTCAGTCAGTTGTATCTGCAGCCAAAAATTATAAGTGACTCCGTTGGTTACCCACTCGTTTCCAGTAGCAGTGATTGCTGCCAGATGGGTTGAAAATACCATATAGGTCCTGAAGGACGCTGAGTATTCAGACGACGCTGACACGGCGATGCCACATCGATTATCCGTGTTTCCAGAGAGAATGGACACGTATCCCGCGTTGCTTCTAGCACGACGCGTATCGACATATATTATTGTGGCGACTTCGTTGTTGGCTGCGTGTGGATAATCCGCCACAACCAGTTTATCTCCCGCTGCCGCAGTGAGCGTACCTGTGAGGGTTCCACCTGTTGCGGATAATTTAGTGCTTCCAAACGAGCTGAGCTGGCCATACGAAATCGCTTGAGTCGTATGTGCCAGGTGGTGGGAAGTCCATTCAACTTTTTGTTTTGCATTGTGGCTGTTCGGTAGAGAACAATTTGTCTATCGTTGACATCCATCAGATCATAGTAATTAGAGTTATCGATGCGAAATCCTTCCACAGCGTATAACTGCCACTCGCATCTCGATCGAAAGTGCCAAGATGATAGACGATGGTTGCTCTCGTATTAATCCCGGTGTACACTCCTACACGTCGTGGATTCTGAGATGTAGTTCCAGACGTGGGTAAGGACAGGGGCATATCGCTTGTCACTTGACCTACGACGGATAACGTAACAGTCACCACCACATTGCTACTGATCGTCCCTCCAGTTTATCGTATTTTCCAGCCAATGAAATTTCATTGTCGGAGGCTCTCATAGGCTGGTAAAATCCAGCCGCTGTCGTAGGAAGTCCGTACAAGCTCATGCCACCCATGCTGAGATTTCCCGTCATCGTTCTACCGGTCATCGATAATTTAGTCTGCGCGAGCTTATTCATGTGGGACCATCGCGGGGCATTAGCATCTGGAGGTGGATAACTCACGTCTTCCAGGTTGGTCAGACTACGACCGCTCATGTTCAGATGACCCGCAGTAGTATCTCCAGTGCGGCTGACATTTTTGTTCAGTTCCTCCTGGTTGGCAGCATAATCGCCCGACGAGGAATTGCTTCCCCATCCGATCAGCGTACCAAAGGTTGTGTACGACATGGTTATATAAAATGAACATCATTAACTTCGACACGAATGAAAGCACACCTACATCATTTTTTGATGCCAGACTGTCATTACATGATTGTGGGTCCGACGGGTCGTGGAAAATCAAATCTCCTCATGAACATGCTTCTCAATAACATGCTACACTACGATGGGGTGGTCATTTACACGCTCAATCCTCATCAGGACAAATACCACACGCTGCACGAGTTTGGAGATTCCTTTGACAACGTCTTCACGATCGCCGATGCAGAGGAGATGCAGCCTGTGGAAAACCTGGAGTCAGAACTGCACAATGTCATCGTCTTTGACGACAATAAATCGATCGCGAGAACATGAACAATATTTTTCATTGTCGCGACACAATGTAACAGCCTTTATCTGACGGAGTCATACTACGACGTCCCTAAGTACATCCGACGGAGCACGGGATGGTTTGTCCTGTTTTCAGGGATGGTTAACTGAGACATTGATGCCATCGCGAGAGACCACTGCTCTGGCATCTCTTCCAAACAAATGAAAGACTGCTATGCCACAGTGACGTCCAGCTCCAAACATGATTTCATGACCTTTCATCGCGATGCGGCGACTGTCCCGGAACGCTATCGTAAAGGCTTTGATGAATTTACCTGCCTGATTAGTATACGAGAAACTCTGTTCTTCAAAGTCGTTCGAAAAAGTCGCTACACGTCGTCAGTGCGAGAATGTCCTCAAGAAGTTTACCCAACAACCGGCGGCATTACGTCAACGCGTGCTCGAAGACAAAGTGGGTCAACAATCCTTTCAACGCGATGTTCAAGCCTCTCCTGACTAAAATGGACGAAGCCAAAACCATCTACGATGTCAAGCAAGAGCAGTTACTGGATACGCTCAAATCGACTCAACAACAGCAGCAGAGATTGCTGCAGGAGTTCACGCCACCCACCCCGGAAGTCGACGTCTCGAAGATGATGAGACGCGCAGAAACAGAGCAAAAAGGAAAAGCTAGAAAGGCTGAACTTAAAAAACAATAAGAAAAAAAAACAGCTGCCTCCCTGTAAAAAAATGAAAGAGGACCAGATGGTTACCAATGCTGTTCTCTACATGCTCGAGAAAGAGGAAGAAAGAATTCAGGAATAAAAAACAAAGTTTAAGGAGGAAAAAAGAAAAAAGAAAAGGTTCAAAAGGAATTTTCGGAAAAGAAACTTGAAGACATTAATATTGCTCGTGTCTCAGCTGATTTAGCTGCTGATATCGGTTATCAGAAAGCTCCTAATAGTAAAGAATGGCTTGACGACTTTGTGAATCACAAACTTCGAGCCATCAATGTCTACATATCTTTAGGATCATCTGCTGAGTATAATTACTTTAAGGCACGCGCTGCACATGACTTAGTGAGCAAAGTCAACCAGAAGTATGGACCGTGGATTGAAAAGCAGAAGGACGAGGATGTTAAAACGCGCATGCGAGCGCTGCTTGAAAAGTAGAAAACGTTTTACAATGCTCTGAAGGATCAGATTAAGACCAGAGAACCGGTCCACAGTTCTGGAGCTACACTCATGTTTCCCATGGCTGTGGATCCACCAGAGCCTTCAGCGGAATTAGAGACCGCTTATTTCAAAGAACAAGAGCCTCCGAAGGAAGTAGTCACAGAGAGCCTTCCTAAAAAGGAGGTTACAAAAGCTCCATTAAGAAAAAAGCTTACTGAAGAAGAAAAAAGAAGAGGAATAGTTGAGCTTAATCCATCTCAGAAAGAGTCAATTCAAAAATTGTTAGAAGAGAAAAAATGGAGGTATTACCACGAGCAGGCGGTGCATATCCCCACTCCCCACACTGATGAGATGAAGCAGAAATGTCGGACAGAAGCAGACACAATGACCTTTAAACTGGTGATGAGGAGACTCCAACTACGTAGACAGAAATAACCGCCCAAAGAAGGACAAGGGTTACGTCGTGGAGGCAGCATCCGCTACATTCACACCCCCACCGAAATCGTCTCTCGACTCAAGCTGCTGATCGCCTCTAAACAAGCGGACAATGTCGGCGTGGACCTCCATAACGAAATGGTTGAGATCCTGAATCATCTTCTCGTCATCTCCGATCAATATTGCATTTTGTACGAGGACTTGATATAGACCTATAGCTCTCAGTGACACCACGCTGTTGTTCGACTCCAACAAGGTCACGTCCACGGTAAGGTATAATCCGCCCCTGGAACTGGGTTAACAATCGTCGTACGAAATCGCCCTCATCTCCGCCGAAATCTGGAACAATTTCTTCAACGTCACCGTCAACAACAATCGGTTTTCGTAAGTCGTCGCGCTTCAACAAAAAACGATCACGATCTCTCCAGGAGGATACAACATCACCGACATCGGCACTGAAATCTCCCGACTGATCACCATCAACAGAGATGTCTCTGCCAATAGTAAAACAGAACCTTATTACCCTACGCTGCGTGTTCGCATCACCCTCTCAGGAAATTACATCGTACGATTAGACGTCGCTAACTCCATTGGATCTCTCCTGGGGGTTAGCGGGGTAATGTCTCTGACTCAAAATGGCGAAGGAGATCTGTCAGTCAATATCACCGATGTCAACTGTCAACAGCTCCTCATCAACTGCTCGATCGCACAGGGATCCTTGTCTTCCGTACGCTCACCCTCCAACGTGATTTATTCCACCTCGATTAACGTGCCTCCAGGTTCACCTATGCAAATTCGTCCGAATCCTTTCATTTACTATCCCATCCTGAACACGTACGCGATCTCGGAAATGACCATGAGGGTGACCTATCAGTCTGGAAATGCCGTCGATAACGATAACGAAAGAATCACCTACAATGTACATGTACGTCGTAAGAACGACTAAAACATTTTCGCAGACTAAATAAAGATACGATGTGACCTTCACGTGGACATCGACGTAAAATTGCAGCTGGATTTTATCCACCCTCTTTTCTTCCGTACAAGCAGCCCTTCCATGCATTGCCGCCAAAGCCACCGAATCAGCCTCTGTGGTGGGCACGGCAGTAGACAAAAATATAGCAAAATCATGCCGCTCAGTTGTATCCAGGGAGACTCAATAGGCTCTTCGAAAAACAGATCCTCAGCGAGCGATCCGAAATTTTTTTACAGGACCTGGATAGAAAGGTGCAAAGCACACTGAGCACACCAGCCCCCTCCGTGGACACCATCATGTCATGGTATGGCATAAAACGATTATGGTAATTTTTATCACACTATAATAGCATACCATCATGTATTAGAGATTCACTCCCTATTATCTCCGCCTCAACGATGATACTCCCGTGGATTATTCCACCACCAAGTACGAGTACGCAGAGTATTAGGACACCAACATCACTAATCTTAATACGAGCATCCACCAAAAAATAGAGACACGCGTCGAAGATGTGTACCTGCTTCCTCATAAGGCCATTCTGGAAGTCTGCGGGAAAGTACAACTTGCAGAGGGTGAAGGCCATCCCGCAAATGCGCAGATCACGTTCCAAAATAACGGATGGTTGTTATTCAAGTCGGCTCAATACAAGCTGAACAATCAAACCGTGGAAGAAATAAATGGCTACTTACCTCAAGCCAGCACCATCAAGAACTTGATCATGTACAGTGATGATTACATGCGATTGTACGCGACCAACATGTGGTGGTTCAGAGATACCAACATATGAAGGACGGTTGGCAACGACATTCCTACAGGTGCAGTTGCAGCCAATGTCGCTGCGCCGACGGATACAGAAGCCGCTAATGCTATCATGTACAGACCAGCTGCTGAATCATCAGATAGGTGCACTTTAGCCAATATGTCCGCCGACGCAGCAGGATCAACCACAGTAACAAACACCATTCTCTCCCTCTTAACACAGCTGAGTACAACATACTATAACGTGGGATTCGCCGCTCGACGTGCTCTGACTGACAGTGGCCACGAGATCTGCGTGCTGCTTCCTCTCAGCAGCATCTTTGGTGTATGTCGAGATATCCGTACCATCTTCCGAAGCGTCAAACACACGCTGAGACTGGAAAGAGACTCATCCGCTCAATACATGCACAGAGCAGCATCGGAAACGGATGGGCAATTCAATATGACGTGGTTGTCGCTGTGGGTACCCAAAATCACGCCCTCTACTACGCACATGCTTGAGTTGGAATCGACGTTAGCTCGATTCACCAAAAACTGTATTTCGAGCAACACCTCATTTACATGCAACAGCTGACTGCAGTTCAGACGACTACTTCGTGGACAGTCGCCACCAATCCAGGAAGTGAACTTCCCAGACTCGTCTTCCTCGCCTTTTAGCTGGCGAACCAACGTAACCGTCTTCAACCACAAACTCAAAACAAGCACATCTTCAGGCATCTCAATCTGTCTCGCATTCATGTCTGCATCAATTCCAGACAATATCCAGAGCGAGAACTCGAATACAACTTCGCCGTCGCCACCCGAAATTATTTTTGCGCCTACATGATGCTGATGGAAGCCATGCAGAAGTACCAAGACGTAGATACATACACGCAGATCTCCACTGGCGATTTTGCTGATCTGTATCCCATCTTCCACTTCGCCGTCTCCAAACATTCCTAACGTCTCAAATACTCCCCTGGTGCCATCGAAATCCGATGGACGGTCTCTCCAGGGGCTGATTACCTCTGCTACGCGCTAGTCATCTCAGACCGATTCATGAGGCTGGATGTCCTGTACGGAAAAATGAATATTCTTGTATAGAAAACTCTGTTTTCCGAACCACGCCCAGGAAAAAGACATCTCGACGCACACAACGTGACGGAGGCTCAATTGCAACTGCCATCATTCCCTTCATCAAAACCATGGCTTCCAAGTTATTCGTTAACGTCCTGGCACCCATATGACTGATTGCAGCCACGGGAGCCGTCACCGGAGCTACTCAAAAAGCGGTGATGGGCAGAGGAGCTCATCAAAAACGAGCCATTGTCACTTCGTCCATGGGTTACAAAAATAAAAGAAAACCAGAAAAATAATAGTATTTCATAATGCATCATGCCGTACGTTCCAGTCGAAGTCACGCTGTCGCCACAGCAGAAAAGAAAAGTATCGCTGTGGCTGCCACTCATAAAAGACCTGTCTCCATACGACTGAAAGTCACAGCACCGATCGGACCAGATCGGATCATGCTGACACATCGTCAAGCCACTTCAGTCGCTAAACATAAGGCAGATCGGAAAGGTATCGTTCTGAACTTGTCAGCCTCACAGCTGTCCAAACAAGGAGGATTGATCGGTCCTCTGTTAGCATGCATCGCTGGAACATTACTGCCAGGATTACTCGGCATCGGTAAAGGACTCAAGCTGCCAGGAACCACGAGAGGCAATGGTATGAGAAAAAAGGTCTTAAGCAACTTTGATCTCGAATATATCTTGGCGTCTCCCCATTTTCGAGGGGTCTTTTCCAAAGATCAACTTCCAGAATAGACCAGGCCTGATGAGAGCTGTGTCGTTAATCTCCAAAATTATTACAATGCACAGGGCACAAACTGGGTAGCCATCGTCAATGATCCTCACTCCATCGATGTCGAGTATTTCGATTCGTTCGGCTTAGCTCCTCCCCAGGATGTCGTGCGATATCTCCACACAACGCATAAAGGAGAAGTGTATATAACTCGTTACAACTTCAAAACGTCGATGATAATACTTGTGGATGGTACTGCGTCGACTACATCCAAAAAAGATAGGCGGGACAATCTCCCGTTGAAGTTGTTTTACAACTTTCAAAATAATATCTACTCCTCTTATAACCTTCATGATCTCGTGGTGTCTCAAGTGTAAAGCCAAAGCGGAGATTGTCGAGCCTATCGAGGTGGTCACCACAAGTCATCGAAATATAATCAAATCGAGATGTGCTGTGTGCGGTTCAAAACAAAAGCACACATCGTCACCGGTAAAGCTTAGTGTCATGACTTTGTATACAAAATGCATCACTGCATACAATGCGAACTCGATACGAGCTGAAGGGACCTTTGCGTGGCAAGAACTCTGTGTGTGGGAGACTGTAAAGGCTGTGGACATCGACAAATTCTCGGAGGAGCTATGGATGTCCATGCTCTCATCGGAAAGTTTCCTAAACCTCGTGGTGAATGGACGTTGCCAGGACATAAATATACAGGGCCATGGAATCCCTTAGAACAACAACTAGATGAACACGATCAGCCGCTGCCAGGTCAGGAACCCTACAACAATGTAGATGCCATCGCGATGCACCACGATATCTGTTATAAGATCATCCCGACGATTAAGCTGGATGCGATCGAGTCATGCTGAGGGACTTAAAAGAACTCAAGCCTAAAAATTTCAGAGAACGTGTAGACCGAGCTCGCGTCAGAGGCATCAGTGGCACTAAACATAAGTTGGGAATAGGTGTAAAAGCAGGTAAAAAGTCAGCAGAAGATCTCGCAGAGGAATTTGCATAAACCCGCACGCAAGCATCATCCACGACGAAGAGTCATCGCCGTAGACGTAGAGGAGATATGGTCAGCAGATCTCGTTGATATGAGATTATAGCGCATACAACGATCGTTTCCATTATCTCATGACAGGCATCGACGTCTTTATTAAATATGCTTGGGTCATTCCCCTCAAAAACAAAAAAGGAACTTCCATTGTAGAAGCACTGGATAAAATCACAGGTACACGAAAGCCCCATAAACTCTGGGCAGATCATGGAAGTGAATTTTATAACAAAACCATTTCAGACTGCTTCAGAAAATAGCATCACCTTGTACAGCACTCATAATCCTCTCAAGGTATATGTCGTAGAACGATTTAACAGAACTCTCAAAAATCACATGTGGAAAAGATTCACCAGCGATAATACTAACCGATAATTAGATTTCCTCCCAGATATCGTTGACCACTACAATCATACCTGGCATCGAAGCAGTCGAATGACTTCAACAGAAGTCTCCTCCAAAAACCAAAAATAACAGGTCGCAGAGGCCTTATTTTTTAGATACAAAATCAAAATAGGGGATCGCATCAGAATCAGTAAAAATCCACCTTCGGAAAAGGATACACTCCCAACTGGACGGAAGACGTCTTCGTCGTCGAGACCGTTCAAAAAAATTATTCCCATTACACACACCCTCCACTTCCGCCTCATCTTCACTCTCTTCACAATAAATCATCTCAGGCACATAACTCAGATCCTTATTCGCGTACGCTATCAATTCCTCAGGAGAACCCATCCAAGGGTCTTTTTTACGAACAGGAATTACAAAAAACAAAACAAGCCAGAACGTCTTCAGAGTTGAAAATGTCATCTCTACCAAAGGGAAAAAATCACTGGTCAAATTGTTTGGCTATCCTGAACAATTCAACTCGTGGATTCCCAAAGCTTCCTTGACTGCGATAGCGCCTCCGAAATAATCTTATCGTACTCCTCCATCAAGCTCTTCCCAGAGACGGTCTTACATTTCGACGCATGCTCGTCAAGACCCATCTTCTCAAAGATACGCTTAAATACATACTCAGATTTTATAAATTTCGCAAGCTCCACCAGCTGCACTCGAGTCACCTTATTCACCCAGTAATAAAACTCATTTCGCTGGGGCTCTGACAAATGAAAACGCTTCAATTTATTCCTGATGTAACACTACACTGGACGCTGATGACTGTGACCACGCTTCACCCACTCCTCCTCTTCCGCCTCATCTTCGCTCTCTTCACAATAAATCATCTCAGGCACATAACTCTAGATCATTATTCGCGTATGCTATCAACTCCTTCGCACGCTTCAACCATTCTTAAGACGACTCCTCGCTTAATTCCCACTCTGGATCAGCGCTCTTCTCACCAGACCCAATTTCTCTACACTCTAGGGATAACATGGAAGAGACATCTTCGCTATACTACAAACCACATCTTTAGTACAGGGAGCCAGAATACCCCTTCGAGCACAAGTGACGAGTGATGAAAAGTGAGCTAAAACCCCCTTCAAGCACAAGTGAGCCAGAACCCTCATAACACATTAATAGAGTTTTATGAGGGTTCTCACTCACCTAGACAACTAAGGGGGATAGGTGGGCCAGAGCCCCCATTTTCCTCTATTACTAAAAACATGTTAGAATGAAATAAATAATGTATATAATTTGATGGTGATCGGGGAACTTTACAGACCACCGTCTGTCGGGTGGGGGTTGGGACTTTAACATAATCATTGTCAACGTTTCCAATGTAGACATTCGAAATGCTTTCTTGTTAGCTATTTGAGATGTTTGCCATTTTATTTCTTTTTTTAAAGATATAATTGTCTTGATACATAAAATATGAACTATTATTATTCCTTCCAATGCACAATTATTATTTCTGCGTCTGTAGCGCCGCGTATTTTCAGGTGTCAATAAATGTACCTAAAAGTAACTAATTCGTTTCGCACACGAAACATTTCAAACCGTTCTTATCGATATAGAGAGCAACACATCTCGTTAAATACATATTAAAACAGGGTGCTCTGTTTACATAACATTTGTTATTGCCGCCATGACTTGTGAAAGTGCTGATTTGTTTATTAAGGAGTGACCAGCTTTTACACTCGGCTATATTTGTCACAATGTGGTTGCTTACCTTTTATTTCGTTGCAGTATCAAATATGGACTGATCTAGTATTCAGGACGAACATGGCGGATTACATGTACACACCAGTTTTTCAGCATGTATCAAATAAATGGTGTTGCGCTGTATGTCAGTATGAATTATATTTAAATAATTCGTGCACGAAACGCCTTCGGTACTTTTAGCCACATTTCTAGACGCGGATATGAAAATTCAATGAGAATTTTGCTATGCGCAATCAATGTGGGGATAACTCTAATATGCCTTGAAAATTAACAGAAGACCCGGAGATCAAAAAAGTTCTTCTTTTTATTTTCTTTTTTTTTTCTTTCTTTTCACCATACAATGTGTCGAAATGATAACGTCTTGTATGTAATTATTGGTTTTTATGTCAAGTAAGAACCCCAAATTTGGCATTATTACAATTATAGCGCGCTTTTTAATGTGAGTAAAGACGTGGCGAAATGTTGAAATTATGTTTAATCCTCTTATTCGGCCAAATACGCGCTCTACACATAAATATTTAGAAAGACCAACAATTTTACCATTTTTAAGGATAATTTTTAAAGTTTTAGATGATGTGCATTGCCTGAAATTGAATTTTTAATTAAGTGGGCCAGGCATGTAACCCAAACTGGAAAATACATTGCCAGCATGCTGGAAGTAGCACATATACTTAGTGACGTCATTCGAAAAGCTCTAAAATGTTACACTGCAAATGTATGTCTATTTTTGTTTAAATCGGCACGCCATATAACAAATTCGTAACTTTTCATGTGATTTTAATGGCACGGATCAATAGCTTACAAAGTATAAACTTACGGACTGCTACTTTGTCATTTTCAGGGCCAACCTTCCTTATTATTAATACGACCCAACCCTTCGCCATCTTGACGAAGTGTCGTGAAAATTTTTTTTATTTAATACTCAGTGTTTAAGAAAAATATGCGTGAAACTGAAACAATCGATAGCAACACGCATTTTGCATTTTTGATTCATTCGGATTGTGCTTCTGCTTTGGAGTAAATCAAATTGATGTGAATCCTTATGCACAATCAGAAATAATTTACTCAAGAATTACCGTACGTATGAAAACGTATGAATACGTGTTTTAAATGTCTTTTTTATTTACTTTTATAAATTTATTAATACCTTAACATTTATTTATTGTAAGGCATTATAAAAAATGTTTCCAGTTTTTATATTTTTGCAGAAAATAGTTGATCTCCAAAAGTCGGAATCTTCTGACGACCGATTATTTTTAGATTTCAAATTTTGGACAGCTCCTGGCATAATATCTTGGGGTTTATGGGGGAAATATATAAATATATAATAATGAGACCATGATAAATCAAAAAAAAGTTATTATTACTCGTTGAAAAAGCATTTTTCAAAATACCTTGAGCATAGCTGTGCGAAACGAACTGTATTAATTTAACACGCATAATGATTGAGATGCATAAAATAATTAAAAAATAATGGTAACAATAATTAGAAATCATTACGTTCTCGTTTTTCAAGATTATTTTAAATCCTAGAGATGTTGATAAAAGTACAAAGAGCAGAGAATAGACTGGTAAATTTCATAACCTACCAGTAGCAAATCCTAATATTACATCTAGCACACCATCTTTGTTGACATCTACCAATCGGAAAGCAGACTCCGTGAGTAGTTTTGGAAAACCTTTCACCCATACATCCTCTACTTGTATACTATCGCATCCGATGATATCCAAATATTCTTCCTTTAAAGACTGAGTTGATATTTGTGATCCAAGTCTTGTGTAACGTGGTTTGTTCACATAGTAGACAACTAATCCCATGAGAGATCCAAGAGATGTAACTAGAAAAAAGAAACATAAAACTGCTTTGCAAATGGGTTTACAGCTACAGTCTGATCCCCGTCCTCGAATCCTCGATCTTTGTTTCGAATACATGAGAGGTTCAGCGGACCCGTTTTCAATTCGCTGGTCCTCGACAAACACCTCATCTTCATCTGAATATTCATTTTCCCAGTCCTCGGATTTTTCAAAATCATCCGCTATGTATCCATTTTTCTTCCCTCTTCTACTGAAGAGCACTTTAGTTTCCATGGAGACTAAATACGTCGTGTAGTTCTCTCACTACCAATTCTAACTATCGTCCTCTGCAAAAGAAAAACTATTTCTCCAATTAATGCTATAGAACAGCGATTCATTCATGAAATTTTCTTAACTATTTTAGAATCTACAATTTAAAAAATTCTTGTGTTTTTATTATTGCACTTTAAAGCTCTGTTAACAAATTGAAAATACCCTTAAACTTGAGTCGTAATACTCACAAATTCTCTGCTGACTGGAAGCTCTGTATAGTTTAAAAATCCAACAACAGAAAGACAAACTAATGTTATGCGTTTGCTTAAAACAGGAAAAAGAATGTACATAGGCGATGAGTGTACATTTTTCTTCTGCAACACGAGCATACTGATACGACAATCCGAAATACCTGAATGTAAGAAACAATAGATGCAAGCAAAACATTTGACAGGATATGGAAATAACAGGAAGAAAAATTACAAAGGGGTGCATTGAACGTGTTAAAACAGTCAAAAATACATGAAAAACGCAGATAAAAATATTGACCTGTAGTGAAGAAACAAAGAACATCGTTCTGAAAATTGACATGGAAACAATGAGTCGGCGTCTTGTTATCTTCGCCTTACAGGGACACCATAAAGGCTTACACTTATTTTAATTGAAGTGATGCCATTGTATCTTTGTTCTGAAAGCTCTTGTAATAGACAGAAACCCCATATTTGCTTGCTTTTATTAGAGTACTTTGTTTTTGTTAAGTGTGAATACTACCTATAAATATGCACAAGCAAATACGCTGTTCAGTTTGGAAGCCCTTGAGACCAGAGAAAGAAAAAAAATATTTGAAAACGACAAAGGGCCAAATTTTGAAACCTGCATGATATAAATCGGTCGATTACAGGGCTAAAATCCTTGCTTGAATCGAATAATTAGTTGCACAAACCTCCCCCCTCCCATTATAATTGTGAACCTGATTGTCTTTCAAATGTATTTATCCCGCTGAGTGCACATTAGATTTAGAAACGTAAACTGGTTGTCTTTCTGTCTGTCTGTCTGCCTGCGTGTATGTCTGTATGTATGTATGTATGTATGTATGTGTTTATGTGTGTATGTGTGTATGCGTGTGCGTGTGTTTGTGTGTGTGTGTGTGTAACGATACGCAAGCACCATTCTGGCTATATAGTGCCGATTAAAAGTTATGTTCAAAACCACAAGGAAAAAACGTTTTTTAGAAAAATGCTTTCGGAAGAGAAAAACATTCCCCAGTTCAACACAAACATACAGTCTAACTAAATTAAAACTACACAGTAACGATGCCATAAATCTTGTATATTTTAAACTATAGCCTCTATCGGTAACCTCATTATCTGCCCTTTCTTTTCGAGCTCTTTAGTGTATGGATGTTGCGCTTGCATTTCCGGTAGGTATTGCATATAATTAATGAGTCGAACGCAGAGATGCAGTTCAGATTTCGTTATATGATACACACCAGGTCCATAAGTAACTCAAACACCGTTAATGTCCTTTGTCAGACTTATTGTCAGTTTGATTAGTGCAAGTAACTGAAACGTGGACAATATATAAATCAAGGAATGTGATTTTTAAAGAACTTTTACCCACTCTGCAAACCAAATATTAGAGAAACATATTAGGTTACGTTTTTTTTTCTAAAGAGATGATGAAAAAGGTTTCAGATTGCAAAATTTATTTAAATTAAATGTACAGTATCTACATCACCATCTAATGTGTATTTGTGAGCTCAATTTCACAACCAACAATTTTCTTTAATACATTTTCTTCTTTGATTCTGTTCCCGTTGAAAAATTTTAATCTAATAGGTATTAGTCTGTATTTCCACCCCAGGGTTTGCTTTTATTTCCAAAGTTATATTCATTTAGAAGGTTTGTCAAGCGTGCATAAATTGTAAAGTTATGCCTTTGTGAGCAAACACTCATGCGAATAGGAACAACACCAGTATATTAAGAAAGGTGTTTCTCCAAGTCAACTGTAATATATATATATATATATATATATATATATATATATATATATATATATATATATATATATATATATATATAATTTGTATACACATCCCAATTTAACCTACCGAAGGTAAGCAAACGCGTGTGCATGAGAGAGAGAGAGAGAGAGAGAGAGAGAGAGAGTTACCTTAATTTCGGGCTTCGATTCTTACCTATAATCAAGGCGGCGACAAATTCAAAACCCTCTAACATGTTTAACATAAATAAAGATGAAAAAGATTGCGGGAGAGGGCGACCCCACCACACTTAGGACGTTTATCCGCCCGCTGACCAAACAAAACCAACGTTAATGGGAAAAATGTTAATTACATTGAGAATAGAAATATCGGGGGAGGGGGAAAATGACCTTGTGTGATGATGTCGCCTCCCTGCTACTGCTCCACATCCGAAAATATTAATTGAAAAACTATATTACTATTATATGTGATTGAAGAAAAAAAAAAATATGCGTGGCTTCTCATGAGTTAGACAAAACGTTGTAGTCGGCAATGTGTCAATTGTTGGATACATGCTGATCGTGTGAGAAAAGGTGGTGGTCCCGTTTAACCATATAAATGCATATAAATACATATTTTCTTTCATTCATTTTATCAGTCTTTCTTCAAGAATGTTCCAAGCCACAATTTGGATTCAAAATTTTACACCATATTTGATGCTTCAAAAATTTTAATTTTCTCTATTTAACAATCTTTATAAATATTGATTGCTTTTGTTTTGTTACGATGACAATAGCGTGCGCTGTACTATCCAAGAAGATGATTTTGTTTTGTTACGATGACAATAGCGTGCGCTGTACTATCCTAGAAGATAATTTTGTTTTCTTATGATGACAACAGCGTGCGCTGTACAATCATAGAAGATTATTTTGTTTTCTTACGATGACAATAGCGTGCGCTGTGTGTGTGTGTGTGTGTGTGTGTGTGTGTGTGTGTGTGTGATTTGGATTTTTAACGTAGCTTTAACAATTTTTCAGTCATATCGCTACGATGTCTGCAGTGTGGCAGTTTATGGTGATGTCTAGCACTGGATTATCATGCTGCAGACATGTAGCATGATGTCCCACCCAGTCACATTATCCTGACACCAGGCCGACCAGTCCTAATACTAACCTCTTAATGCTGAGCGCCATTCGAGGCAGCTGTTAGTACCAATTTTTAAAATCTTTGATATGACACGGCCAGGGATCGAACCCACGTGCGCTGTATTCTCCTAGAAGATTAAATGTTTCCAATCAATAGCACGGAATAAAACTTGTTCCCCGAAACAAAATGTTGACATGGCACCAGATCCTGTAAACAATATGGCATCTTGCGCCGGATTAAAGTGTAAGTTGCTACCCTATACAGAAAATTACTATGAATTACCAAGCACTAAGATGTTCAACATTTACGCACATCGTTTGATAAAGCAATTTATGTTTCCGGCAAGGACATTTTTTTTATTGCCGTGTTAGCTGAGGCCCAAGAAATTTCATCCTATCCTCAAATCTCGTGATATACGTTGCTTTGAAGCTTGTCTATCAAATCGAAATTCAGAGTAAGATAGCTACCTATCGTCTAGTTGTTGATGTTAGGGGATCAGTCTCCATTTCTGGTTTGTTCGATGTACGTCCCTCCCTAATCAAATAATTTAGAAACGTAGTGGTTTAATGATTCGTAAGCTGGCCTCGCATACCAAAGGTCGCGGGTTCGAATCCTGCCCAGATTCGGTGATGTGTTTCTGAACAATTAGTTTTTGTTTTAAAAATATTTATATTATAACATATTTATGTGTAGACCTCTCATAGGCGGCCTTTGTTCACGCTGATTTTAATAGTGAACACGATGCCGGTTAAAGAATCTGTACGTCCTCTAATCTAGTAAAATAGTCTGTTGTTTTGCAATCTGTATTGGCCATTCTTATAACTTATGAATTGCAGGTCAAAGTGTTCTTCAATATGTCTAAATAATGCCCTATATTTTGCGAAATCATAAAATTAGCAAATTAAACTGAAATTGCATGTGCATTAAATACCTGAAATGTCATGCGTTTAGAGTGAAACTATACGTAATTCTTTTGTACAAGCTCAATCACTCCCACTATGTTCTAGATAAAGTTGTTAATGTTATATTCTATTTATTTCTGATTGTCTGAAATGTGTTGCATTTCATTTAACATCCGAAATAAGCACTGTTCTTTTGGCTTCGGATGGACTTAATAAGTGCAGCTCAGCAGGAAAAGACACTCTATATATAGCAGACACACTCGCATATGACGACCTGATAACTAATTCTCATCTATCTACACAATCACTCCGGATTCTTATGAAAGAAATCAAGGTATATAGGATTAAATATAGAGAATTATAAATATACACCAGACAGAACGGAAAGTGCTATCCCTGGATTCTATAGAAGAATGCTTATTATATATATATATATATATATATATATATATATATATATATATATAGAGAGAGAGAGAGAGAGAGAGAGAGAGAGACAGAGAGACAGACAGACAGACAACACATCAGAGACCATGTACTGTCTTACAACGATTGTACCCGGTTTAGTCACTGTCTCCCGATATTCGACAAACGCGCTGTCTCTCTGTTGGTGTTATAATAAACTTGACTTATTCTGAAACATAAGCAGAGGTCTAAATGTGACTGATTTACTAAATGAATATCGATCGTATTGGGATGTCGTGATTAGGCAATCAGTAAAGTGCATCATCGACCTGGTTAGCATCAGTGCCGCATTAAGCTAGTGCGGGGCCTGTAGCGTATGTTATAAAGGGGCCTTAAATTAAAAAAAACCCACATAAATATTAAAACACATAAATTTTTAACTTGCACAGCAAAGTAATTTTATTTTTTCATTCGCTATACAGCCAGATAATACGACAAATATGTCTGACATTTCAGTAATAGTGTTATTTACATATAGGTAATTGATAGCTTAAAAGCATTTCTGCTGGGCCCTTGAAAGGGCGGGGCCCGTAGCATATGTTACTTTTGCTACTAGGATAATCCGGCACTGAGTAGCATCACATTTTCTAAGTTGCCCTCCAGCCATCTATTTTGCTCAGAAATACTTCGTATGTTCAACTGGCTACTAACCTTGCAATCGATTTTTCTGATACATCAAGTGGACTGATTCTTGAATATTTTTCTAATAACAGTCGAATCTACCGTATTTGCCTGTGTTTAACCTAAATCAAAATGTGAACAATGTAATTCAGAGCTGCTGTCGCATAATGCGCACAGAAATCAGACTCTACGCCGCTAAAAGGATCATTCAGGTAGAACGAATCATGGACCCTAATCTGTTGGTTTACGATCATTGTGCAAGTAATTGGCTTGTTTTGTTGTTTGGGGAGGGGGTTGTAAATTTTTTTTGTATTTTTCTTTTTTGTTTGTTTGGGGTTTTGTTTCTTTCGACCAGCATTTACGTGGGAGTATTATATTCAATCCACCGACACGTTCTCACCTCGTACTATTCTTGCGCAATCAATGACTAATTATATAAAATGAGCCTCTCATTTTGAACTGTTCCACATGCAAAAGTAGTAATTAGTAAGAATATGAGAGATTTCTGCATTTATGTTTTGGGTCTCACCAAAGCATTGTTTAAGAATTCTAAAAATAAAAATAAAAATTATTAATAGCGTAGTCATATTTTCCTATATTGCCATCTTGTATCTCTCTACACGAGAACACGACAAACAAAAAGTTGAAACATTACCTGTACAGAGTAATTTTTTACATTAACACACTTGTATCATTCTGTGAGTACCATAGATAGGAATCGACACTCATTGATGCGGTATTATACTTTGTCATAGCAGAATCGTGTGGTGACAAGAAAATATTAGCATGACAAAATGAGTATTTACTAACGCGGTGAGACTTGAAAGCAATACATCAGCTGCTTTGTTCAGAGTAGAGTGCGGCGAGCACGTAATCAGATGTCGAGGTTAGATACATTTTATCTAAGGAAAATTTTGTCCGGCAATAATCTGTTCACAATTAAACAAGATGTCGTCAAATATAACATATCAAAGGGTACATGATAATTTTGTGCCTCTCGAGAGATATTTGAGACGGTGGCTCTATATTGTAAGTAACAGTTTTTGTAGCAACATGCTGAATGAAACTGTTCAAGCTGTATCAGATGGCAAATTGCCCGTTCTCTTTTGTTTTGTTTTGATTGGTTTGTTGTTTGGAGGGTTGGGGTTTGTATTTTCTCGTACATTTAAAATATATAAAATCTACAACATTTGAGGAATGTTTAAGTTGTTGATACGTTACACAACTGCTTTTCGTTGATAAGTTCAGCTATTTTACTTTTTTGTTTATAGTCTTTCTTTTTAGTAGCTGTGGTTTGTAAGACATTCGGTTTTCGATATGACTCCAATTTGTAAATGACATAACTGATACCAACAAGCAACAAAAGGATGGATATAGACTGCGCTCCTAATAATACATGTTCCTCCTTTAATTTTTCTGTTTGCTCTGTTTAATTCCTTTACCATTTTCTCCAGATCTTCATAACTTTCTTCCAATTTTTTGCAATGTATTTTTTTTCCAAACTAAAGAATTTGTTCAAACTTGATTGTACATCCTGTAGTTTCTAAGACAAACAGCGTAATTTTCTTTTTTGCTGTGCTGCTTTGTCTGCCACCAGCTTTCACACCTTTACCGTTATTTTTCGTTTGTCTGATCAAGCCAGGCTTTCTTCCACATTTATATTCAATTTCAGTTTGCATGTATCCTCTTCCCGTCTTGTTTTAAACGATTTGCTTGCTACTTTGAGTGTATAAGACAAGACAAGACAATAATCCGATTATTTAAAGCCCTTATGACGCCGTTTTTCATAAATCTGACCATTCGTCTAATCTAACTAAAGTTTGGAAGGAGGGAAATAATTTTGCTATTTAAAAAAAAAAATCTGTTTGACATTAACCGCACTTTGAAATAAGTTGTTTGGTTTAAACGACATTCAAATATTCTGTTTAGAATTGGGAGGTATCACCGTTTAATTTAGTCCCCAAAGTCGATCGTAATTTCGTTCTTTTTCGGGAGTGCTCCAAAATTAATTCAAATTTCAACATTTAACCTTTGGGGGATGTCTTCATATTATCGTAAATTGTGGTTTGAATTTATCCAGATACTAAATTCACTTTTAATAACTGTCTTTAAAAATGCTTTGCTTGCTCATGTTTCAAGTTATGCACTTTGTATTTGGTCTAATTGAATCTATGTACATGTACTATGCTGTGGTTGTAGGTCATGCAGATCATGCTTGTTGCCATTTGTTTGATGTAATGTCGGTTAAACGCTAGAGTTTATGTTGATTTGTTGTAAATCATGCCGACGTTAAAGTCCTAATGCTGCCATTATGTGCAAAAAGTCGTATATGCCAAATCATTTGAATAATGCTGAATCTTGAAAGATATTGGTCCTAAACATCGTTGGGTTCCATTAAGATCTAGATAATATCGACGCTTCATCACATTATGAGCCATGTAAAGTCCACCTCGAACTGAGAAACCCGGGCATTTTTCGCATACGTACGGATTAAACCGATGTTGATTGGCGATATCCGTGGATCAGCCGATTTCAATCGAAAGCTGCAGCACGAGATTTGATGACGTCACAGTTGTAAATATAAGAAGCAATGGCAACGCTGTGTAGATACAGTAGGGTATCCTTATGTGATAACGCTATTTTCATTTTGCGTTTGATTTGATGCAGTACTCGGCCTAGCAATTATGAGTATTTTTTTCTTCAAAGGCATAACTGACGTACATTAGTTTTTTCATGTCCGCGTCGTATGCTTACCAATTAATAAGGAAATCTGCAACAGCTGGGCTTGTCTTCATCCAACGTTCGCCATTCAAAGTATTCTAATGCCACCAATACTCAACCAAGTCTTATTTTTATTTAATGCACGCTTGATCTTCTCATATCCGCTTAAAAAAGCGGACATGCCTCTCTTCATTCCCTCTCGAATCGATTTGTCCGCAAGCAGCAGGGAGGGTGAACAGACCACTATTACAATTAAGCCAAATTTTAATGATAATTAAGGCAAGTGGTCTGTTCAGCTGTTATACCGCGAATAAACTTTCTTCCTCTCTTGTTTGCTTAAAAAATAAATCTTGTTCTCTTACACACACATGTGGTCATTCACCCTCACCCGCTGCTGCTGTCGATTTAAAAAGATCGTTAACAGGGAGGGTGAACCCTACAAATGGTTTACACATATTTGCTTCAATCATAAAGACAATCATAAAGACGTCCATTCTTGAAATAGACGTTTATTTACCGGTTTGTAAAAGAAAAAAAAAAACAAGCACGTACGCATATTATATCTTCTTACACACAACAAGCTCCTGCATAGAAATTACAATGGGTTCACCCTCCCTGCTGCTGTGCATTTATCGTTGACTCGTTGATATATAAATCAGATACAAAGTTCTCTATAATTAAATAAATAAATATACTATAATGATCAAATGCAAGTGGTTGTTAAAAACATCTAATACTTGTAATAAACGATGTCGCGGAGAATATTGCGCCCAGCATAATCAGCTCGTAAAAAAATCTACAGGGTTACAAATCTGTATCGGATGTGGATTAGCATCTCGTGCTGTTATATGCACCAAATGCGGCGGTAATAAATATAGATCATTAATATACTACTACAAGCATAGAAACCATAATGATTGTATCAGGGACGATCCTCCAACTGCTCGTGAATACTTACATAATTACACAGAGATAAATCCTGCAGTGATTGATCCTGAAGAAGATCAAAAAAATAATAACTCAACGAGAAAATCAGATACAAAAAAAAATAGATATACTTAGTAGATCAACACGACTGGAAAGGGTCTGTAAAAAATTAAAATGCACCCCCCAGGATTACATCGCAAAATTATCACGTTCTCAGAGAGTACTTTGTCAGATAAAAATATAATATAGCGAGGATGCGATAATACATCAAAGTATGGTTCAATATCCTCAGATTGACCTTATATCATTAATGGTATTTCACCACATTTTCTATAATAAATAATAATGAATGTGGTGAAATACCATCATGCTAACGAAGCCTCAGATTAACAATATCATGACTGTGTTGCAATCTTCATATTATTTGATTCTGAGACGCCACAGGGTCTTCACGTGGTTCTTCATGAACATCCTTAGAATCATTGATTCTATAATCATCGATTCTAAAGACAGAGTCAGAAACTTCGTTAGAGACAACGTCTCTAAAGACAGAGTCTCTAGAAACTTCGTTAGAGACAGAGTCTCTAAAGACAGAGTCAGAATCAGCGATTCTTAACAAGTACTGATTTACATATTCAAGTGCTGTTGGTGGAGCATCTTTATGAGACATATATTTCGGTTTTCTCTTATTATAATAAAGTAACATAACTCTGCATCTATTACCACCACACGCTGTGCAGATTTGAATCTCTCCTCGCACTCCATTACCGCAGCGTAAACACGGTCTATTTCCTCTTGATCCTGTTCTTATCATATGGCTGTGATGGGCGCAGTATTCTTCTCGGCATGATTTTCCACATGTCCGAGTTGATCCCTGAACTATCCAAGAACAATTATTGGGTCCTGTCTGAAATGGCATATTACATAATAATAATAAAATAATTAATTTTAATTAGAAATATGTTCTGTATATAATAATATTATAGACATGACAGAAAAAATACAACCCACTTCACTATATAATAATGATATAATTCCAAACGAAAATAATTCGTCTCTAGCAACAAAGTTGCCTGAGACAACGTCTCTAGAGACAGAGTCTCTTGAAAATGTTATGTTTTATACTACAAAATATGATGCCATCGAGAGTTTTAACGTGTATTATGAATCAGCAGACGGTTTGTCATCTAATGATGATATCTACATGCAGGGAATAATTATTCAGCATTTTAATAGATTCCACGTGTTCTCAGACGATGATGAATTTGACAGATTCGCTAGGAATTTTATTAACGAATCCTCGGTAACAGAAATAATTCCCAAATTCAGGCTTAGATATCCGGTGTTTGATCTCGATACAAAATACGTACGCGAAGCAATTACGTATCTACATAGCGATCGCATAGATATACAACCAACAGACGTACGAATCAACACTGATGACATTATTGATTATTTCGCTACGTTATGTTCATGCGATCGCGAAAAGGTATTCTTGTTTGAAACTAACAGCGGCTATCATATTCTCTGTAAATCAACACCAGTAACATTCGACCATCAACGATATTTAACGAATCGTGCTGCTGATAAGAAGAATCCTTACTGGAAGGTTGATCGACAAGCTGGTCTTCATAGTATCAAGCTGAATAACACACGGTCCCACAAACCAGGTGTACAGACTCTATGCAAAAAACTAATATCACATAATGATGTTGAAAGACAAAGTGATTTACTTATCTGCCCGACTTGTATTCAACCTGATCGTGTTGAGATTAAAACCCCTACAAACGATACAGCTAATAATATAATCATTAATGATGGAATCATCTGCGATGAAATTCCACCAGCAGACATCGTTAGAATATCTACGATACTTACTGGCAGACCTGATCAGCTTATCAGCGTCGTTAATGTTACAAGAAACGCTAGCGTTTCTGGAAATAGATTTACTATATCAAGAGAACCAGGCCATATGTGTAACATCTGTGAACGCAAGCACGGATATAATGAGACACGCGGTTATATTGAAGAGAAATGCGATAACTGTCTCGTGTATATCAACGATGATTATTATTCAATCTGCTGTCCTAGATCAACTGGAAAACAATTACAACTGCCAATCACTAGTGTTGAACCATCCAATGATAAATCGTCAGTAGATGCTGAATCATCAGATTCTGAAACAACTAAACAAAACAAAAAATATCAAAAATATCTTATTAACGCGCGACGTAGATTTCGTTATCCTGGACATGTAACGACTAGAAACGCCGATTACACATACACGGCATTACCAAGCCACGAATCAGGACCAGGTTGTAAAGTAATACCTGACTCTGACTACATCGACGGTTCTGCATGTGGAATGGGAAAATCTGAATCAGCTTGGAAATCATTAAGAGAGGATCAGTCCGTACTTGTCATATCATATAGAAAGACACTTACCGAGAAAGTCAAATCCGATTATAATATTGAACCCTACATGGACATCGATGGCTGTATCAGATTCGATCCTGGAGTTCCACGTCGAGTTGTTGTGCAGTGGGAATCTCTACATAGAATCCGTGGAGTTCCAGATGTGATTATTGTTGATGAGTGGCATGGAATCCGCAGACAACAATTCCGCTCAGCCAAACGTAGCAAAGAGCGATGGAATAAATTTTTAGGATTAATAACGATATGCAAACGATTAATCGTTCTCGATGCAGATGCTAACGATGACGATCTAATATTATTCCGTGATAAACTAGGGCGATCATCTATGAAATTTATCATTAATGATTATAGACCCGATCACGATAAGAAATTTCACATCGAACATTCTCACAAGAATAATCTAAACTCGCTTCTAGAACGATTAAAATTTAAAGCAGATGATTTACAATCATCTAATGATTCCATCATTAATGACAAAATCGCCATATTCACTCATAACAAACAACGGACTGATTACTCTGTTGAGAGTTTAGCTAAGCTTATTCAGCATCTAGGATATCGTGTGAGATATTATCACGCTGATACAGATCCTGCCCAGAAGAAGTCTGACTTTAGCGATATCAATCACGCCTTCGATGACATCGATGTTGTTATCAGCAACCATACTCTTGAAGCTGGAGTTAGCATCGTTGATGATCGATTCAAATCCATGTACGTGTTCTCGGAAGAATTAGGATCTGTTGAGGCGACCAAGCAGGCGATTCATAGATTTCGCTGTGTTAACGAAATTCATTACTCATCAACGAGAAAACGACGCGCTTGTAAACTACCGGTATATCGTGAAGGTGTTGAAAAGGTTATCGTGGATCGCGAGAGACTGATCGATAACGACACAAAATTATACAGAATTCCAAACGCTGAAGATCTACAGACTGGATTCGGATACACTTATATCAGTGACATTATCGACGAGAATAATTCCATTATGTACTTTACACCACGATTGATTAATGCGATGAGAAATACTGGTTATGTAATAATAGAACCACCTGTAGATGATTATGAAACGTGGATGAGAAAAACCAATACTGATTCCATCATTAATGATTCTGATAATAAAATCGATTATGATAATGATCCTAATGTCGATGAATATCTAAAGACATCGATAGGTGATCGAATAAAACAATCCCTAGCAACAGAGTTGCCTGAGACAAAGTCTCTTGATGATGACGATTCCATCATTAATGAAATCATCTATGGAATCACTACTAGTGATTCTGGAGACTGTCCTAGGTATTACAAATACGATCCACAGACGAATCTAGAACCATACCAAGCCAAGAAATTATTCCTCAGTTACATGTTCCAATGCGATATTGGTTTATTGCCAGCTGAGCAAATAGAATACTTGTATAAAACCTCAACACAGCTAAAGCGAGCTCAGCGAATCATAGTTGATAAATTTAATGATGGTAGTGCAACTGCAAAAGAAGTATTTCGATCAGATAAAATCAGTCCTAAAGAGAAACTAACAATAATAAGAAAGTTTATACACTCGTTGAATTTACCTGATATTGTATCTGATGATGTAATGACAACAACGATACCGATATCAGGACCAGATCTCCGAATGCGTATCAAGAACATGATTGATGATCCAGAACTCGCTCGTGATTATAATAACCTAGTTAGTAATTGGTCAAGCATCTTTCCTGAAACGAGAATCTGGTCTAATAAATTAACTACCAGAAACATCATTGAAAAGATCAAAGCCATCTACAGAGGTTTTGGAGCATCATTAACTGCAGACAAACACAATACAACGAGATCAGACTATACACTTACTTATCCCGTGTGGCCTAAATCAGACTTCGTTGATGATCCTCGTTGGATGAATTTCATCGATACACGTCAGGAATTCCCTGGCGGTAATGATATCATCGCAGTAGATCCACGCACTACTATGTTGAAGTTTCACGTATGGAGCGTTAATGGATGGTTCAATAATTAACAAACCCAAGATGATAATAAATCATCTAAAATTGACCTATATCATAATCTGTTAATTCACCACATTCTCCTAATAAAATATTAATGAATGTGGTGAATTAACACATTGCTAACGAAGCCTCAGATTAACAATATCAACCTTGTATCATGAAATGCAGATTCACCACATTTTCTATAATAATATTAATGAATGTGGTGAATCTGCATTATGTTAACGGCCAGATGATGAAATCATCTAAGATTGACCTATATCATTGAATACAGATTCACAGAAACGCTAGCGTTTCCAAATAAAGCATAAAATAATTCTTAATAATAATAATCATGAAAGGCAAGATTATATTAATTCCAGGAACCGATCAGTATGATGCTGCTATGAGGATAACGAACGATAATGAAAGATCAATAATCATGAGAAATGGTATTACCGAGGACAGTCTCCAGAATCACTAGTAGTGATTCCATAGATGATTTCATTAATGATGGAATCGTCATCATCAAGAGACTTTGTCTCAGGCAACTCTGTTGCTAGGGATTGTTTTATTCGATCACCTATCGATGTCTTTAGATATTCATCGACATTAGGATCATTATCATAATCGATTTTATCATCAGAATCATTAATGATGGAATCAGTATTGGTTTTTCTCATCCACGTTTCATAATCATCTACAGGTGGTTCTATTATTACATAACCAGTATTTCTCATCGCATTAATCAATCGTGGTGTAAAGTACATAATGGAATTATTCTCGTCGATAATGTCACTGATATAAGCGTATCCGAATCCAGTCTGTAGATCTTCAGCGTTTGGAATTCTGTATAATTTTGTGTCGTTATCGATCAGTCTCTCGCGATCCACGATAACCTTTTCAACACCTTCACGATATACCGGTAGTTTACAAGCGCGTCGTTTTCTCGTTGATGAGTAATGAATTTCGTTAACACAGCGAAATCTATGAATCGCCTGCTTGGTCGCCTCAACAGATCCTAATTCTTCCGAGAACACGTACATGGATTTGAATCGATCATCAACGATGCTAACTCCAGCTTCAAGAGTATGGTTGCTGATAACAACATCGATGTCATCGAATGCGTGATTGATATCGCTAAAGTCAGACTTCTTCTGGGCAGGATCTGTATCAGCGTGATAATATCTCACACGATATCCTAGATGCTGAATAAGCTTAGCTAAACTCTCAACAGAGTAATCAGTCCGTTGTTTGTTATGAGTGAATATGGCGATTTTGTCATTAATGATGGAATCATTAGATGATTGTAAATCATCTGCTTTAGATTTTAATCGTTCTAGAAGCGAGTTTAGATTATTCCTGTGAGAATGTTCGATGTGAAATTTCTTATCGTGATCGGGTCTATAATCATTAATGATAAATTTCATAGATGATCGCCCTAGTTTATCACGGAATAATATTAGATCGTCATCGTTAGCATCTGCATCGAGAACGATTAATCGTTTGCATATCGTTATTAATCCTAAAAATTTATTCCATCGCTCTTTGCTATGTTTGGCTGAGTGGAATTGTTGTCTGCGGATTCCATGCCACTCATCAACAATAATCACATCTGGAACTCCACGGATTCTATGTAGAGATTCCCACTGCACAACAACTCGACGTGGAACTCCAGGATCGAATCTGATACAGCCATCGATGTCCATGTAGGATTCAATATTATAATCGGATTTGACTTTCTCGGTAAGTGTCTTTCTATATGATATGACAAGTACGGACTGATCATCTCTTAATGATTTCCAAGCTGATTCAGATTTTCCCATTCCACATGCAGAACCGTCGATGTAGTCAGAGTCAGGTATTACTTTACAACCTGGTCCTGATTCGTGGCTTGGTAATGCCGTGTATGTGTAATCGGCGTTTCTAGTCGTTACATGTCCAGGATAACGAAATCTACGTCGCACGTTAATAAGATATTTTTGATATTTTTTGTTTTGTTTAGTTGTTTCAGAATCTGATGATTCAGCATCTACTGACGATTTATCATTGGATGGTTCAACACTAGTGATTGGCAGTTGTAATTGTTTTCTAGTTGATCTAGGACAGCAGATTGAATAATAATCATCGTTGATATACACGAGACAGTTATCGCATTTCTCTTCAATATAACCGCGTGTCTCATTATATCCGTGTCTGCGTTCACAGATGTTACACATATGGCCTGGTTCTCTTGATATAGTAAATCTATTTCCAGAAACGCTAGCGTTTCTTGTAACATTAACGACGCTGATAAGCTGATCAGGTCTGCCAGTAAGTATCGTAGATATTCTAACGATGTCTGCTGGTGGAATTTCATCGCAGATGATTCCATCATTAATGATTATATTATTAGCTGTATCGTTTGTAGGGGTTTTAATCTCAACACGATCAGGTTGAATACAAGTCGGGCAGATAAGTAAATCACTTTGTCTTTCAACATCATTATGTGATATTAGTTTTTTGCATAGAGTCTGTACACCTGGTTTGTGGGACCGTGTGTTATTCAGCTTGATACTATGAAGACCAGCTTGTCGATCAACCTTCCAGTAAGGATTCTTCTTATCAGCAGCACGATTCGTTAAATATCGTTGATGGTCGAATGTTACTGGTGTTGATTTACAGAGAATATGATAGCCGCTGTTAGTTTCAAACAAGAATACCTTTTCGCGATCGCATGAACATAACGTAGCGAAATAATCAATAATGTCATCAGTGTTGATTCGTACGTCTGTTGGTTGTATATCTATGCGATCGCTATGTAGATACGTAATTGCTTCGCGTACGTATTTTGTATCGAGATCAAACACCGGATATCTAAGCCTGAATTTGGGAATTATTTCTGTTACCGAGGATTCGTTAATAAAATTCCTAGCGAATCTGTCAAATTCATCATCGTCTGAGAACACGTGGAATCTATTAAAATGCTGAATAATTATTCCCTGCATGTAGATATCATCATTAGATGACAAACCGTCTGCTGATTCATAATACACGTTAAAACTCTCGATGGCATCATATTTTGTAGTATAAAACATAACATTTTCAAGAGACTCTGTCTCTAGAGACGTTGTCTCAGGCAACTTTGTTGCTAGAGACGAATTATTTTCGTTTGGAATTATATCATTATTATATAGTGAAGTGGGTTGTATTTTTTCTGTCATGTCTATAATATTATTATATACAGAACATATTTCTAATTAAAATTAATTATTTTATTATTATTATATAATATGCCATTTCAGACAGGACCCAATAATTGTTCATGGATAGTTCAGGGATCAACTCGGACATGTGGAAAATCATGCCGAGAAGAATACTGCGCCCATCACAGCCATATGATAAGAACAGGATCAAGAGGAAATAGACCGTGTTTACGCTGCGGTAATGGAGTGCGAGGAGAGATTCAAATCTGCACAGCGTGTGGTGGTAATAGATACAGAGTTATGTTACTTTATTATAATAAGAGAAAACCGAAATATATGTCTCATAAAGATGCTCCACCAACAGCACTTGAATATGTAAATCAGTACTTGTTAAGAATCGCTGATTCTGACTCTGTCTTTAGAGACTCTGTCTCTAACGAAGTTTCTAGAGACTCTGTCTTTAGAGACGTTGTCTCTAACGAAGTTTCTGACTCTGTCTTTAGAATCGATGATTATAGAATCAATGATTCTAAGGATGTTCATGAAGAACCACGTGAAGACCCTGTGGCGTCTCAGAATCAAATAATATGAAGATTGCAACACAGTCATGATATTGTTAATCTGAGGCTTCGTTAGCATGATGGTATTTCACCACATTCATTATTATTTATTATAGAAAATGTGGTGAAATACCATTAATGATATAAGGTCAATCTGAGGATATTGAACCATACTTTGATGTATTATCGCATCCTCGCTATATTATATTTTTATCTGACAAAGTACTCTCTGAGAACGTGATAATTTTGCGATGTAATCCTGGGGGGTGCATTTTAATTTTTTACAGACCCTTTCCAGTCGTGTTGATCTACTAAGTATATCTATTTTTTTTGTATCTGATTTTCTCGTTGAGTTATTATTTTTTTGATCTTCTTCAGGATCAATCACTGCAGGATTTATCTCTGTGTAATTATGTAAGTATTCACGAGCAGTTGGAGGATCGTCCCTGATACAATCATTATGGTTTCTATGCTTGTAGTAGTATATTAATGATCTATATTTATTACCGCCGCATTTGGTGCATATAACAGCACGAGATGCTAATCCACATCCGATACAGATTTGTAACCCTGTAGATTTTTTTTACGAGCTGATTATGCTGGGCGCAATATTCTCCGCGACATCGTTTATTACAAGTATTAGATGTTTTTAACAACCACTTGCATTTGTTCATTATAGTATATTTATTTATTTAATTATAGAGAACTTTGTATCTGATTTATATATCAACGAGTCAACGATAAATGCACAGCAGCAGGGAGGGTGAACCCATTGTAATTTCTATGCAGGAGCTTGTTGTGTGTAAGAAGATATAATATGCGTACGTGCTTGTTTTTTTTTTTCTTTTACAAACCGGTAAATAAACGTCTATTTCAAGAATGGACGTCTTTATGATTGTCTTTATGATTGAAGCAAATATGTGTAAACCATTTGTAGGGTTCACCCTCCCTGTTAACGATCTTTTTAAATCGACAGCAGCAGCGGGTGAGGGTGAATGACCACATGTGTGTGTAAGAGAACAAGATTTATTTTTTAAGCAAACAAGAGAGGAAGAAAGTTTATTCGCGGTATAACAGCTGAACAGACCACTTGCCTTAATTATCATTAAAATTTGGCTTAATTGTAATAGTGGTCTGTTCACCCTCCCTGCTGCTTGCGGACAAATCGATTCGAGAGGGAATGAAGAGAGGCATGTCCGCTTTTTTAAGCGGATATGAGAAGATCAAGCGTGCATTAAATAAAAATAAGACTTGGTTGAGTATTGGTGGCGTTAGAATACTTTGAATGGCGAACGTTGGATGAAGACAAGCCCAGCTGTTGCAGATTTCCTTATTAATTGGTAAGCATACGACGCGGACATGAAAAAACTAATGTACGTCAGTTATGCCTTTGAAGAAAAAAATACTCATAATTGCTAGGCCGAGTACTGCATCAAATCAAACGCAAAATGAAAATAGCGTTATCACATAAGGATACCCTACTGTATCTACACAGCGTTGCCATTGCTTCTTATATTTACAACTGTGACGTCATCAAATCTCGTGCTGCAGCTTTCGATTGAAATCGGCTGATCCACGGATATCGCCGATCAACATCGGTTTAATCCGTACGTATGCGAAAAATGCCCGGGTTTCTCAGTTCGAGGTGGACTTTACATGGCTCATAATGTGATGAAGCGTCGATATTATCTAGATTTTAATGGAACCCAACGATGTTTAGGACCAATATCTTTCAAGATTCAGCATTATTCAAATGATTTGGCATATACGACTTTTTGCACATAATGGCAGCATTAGGACTTTAACGTCGGCATGATTTACAACAAATCAACATAAACTCTAGCGTTTAACCGACATTACATCAAACAAATGGCAACAAGCATGATCTGCATGACCTACAACCACAGCATAGTACATGTACATAGATTCAATTAGACCAAATACAAAGTGCATAACTTGAAACATGAGCAAGCAAAGCATTTTTAAAGACAGTTATTAAAAGTGAATTTAGTATCTGGATAAATTCAAACCACAATTTACGATAATATGAAGACATCCCCCAAAGGTTAAATGTTGAAATTTGAATTAAATGCAAAAGCACCAGATTAGGACTAAAAAGATTTATGCGATGCAGATTACGCCGTACTTAAATAAGAAGGCGATAATACTAACACTTGATAGTACATAAAACAAAGACAAATAAACAGAAAACACAAGCACAAACATTAGCTGTCATCATCATGGCTGGGGTATTATTTACAGATATTACCTTACATTCTTTACGATTCCTGGATAGAATTAAAGATCTAAATGTGTTAAAATTTAATTGCTTTCTCGTGTGATTTGGTAGCTCTTTCCATAAAATGGCCGCTGCCTATCTACAAGATTTATTTGCAAAATGTTGAGGGTTTAATTCTCGGGACATAAAATATTTAAATATCTAAAATCATATTTACTGAGTTTAAAATCATCCAGACATTTAGGATCTTGCTTTTCAAGAATTTTCGTAGTCTCTAGAACTATATCCGAAGTCTGCGCGCCTTTAGGGTTGGCATTTTGCCATAAGTAAAAGTTCATAGTAGCTGCTTGTGAAGTCATCATACACAAATCTCAGAGCACTTTCTTATACTTCTTCAAGTTTAGTAGTGTTTTTGTCACTGCAGGAATGTCAGGCTAAGAGACAGAAATTGAAATTGGAGAGGATACATTTATGTAAGATTGTCAGTTTGATGAGTCTACTTAACAACTGGCCAATACATTTCAAGACAGATAGTTGCCTCGGAGCTTTCCTACAGAGATTTTTTACATGTGAATCGAGCTGATAGTCAATGTCAGTTTCTAGTAGTTTAACAATATCTTTACAGTTTATGGCAGCACATAAATATTTAGTACAGGCTTCATACTAAATGTCTTTTTACCTACAACTAGTACTTGAAACCTTTCAGGGTTAGCTTGCATTGTGTTAGCAGCGAACCACTCTGTCAGAATGTTGGACTCTGTTTCAAACGTGTTAATCAGAGTGTAAAAATCATGTGAGGAAAATTACAACGTGTTATCGTTGGCATAGTTATATGAAAAGCCATGTGTAATAAATTAGAAGAAATCATTGATAAAACATTAAAAAGTAATGGTCCGAGGATAAACCCTTGAGGAACCCATTTTTGAATTTCAGTCCAAGTACTCAAGACATCCTGCAGATTAATTTGCTGCTTTCGATTCGACAGATAGCTCTGTAAGATTTCTGCTGTGTCGTCTGACATGCATACCACCACAAGTCCTTAAAATGCAAATCAAAATATCAGGAAAGAGACCGTCAAAACCTTTGGATAAGTCCACCAGAACTGTAGCTACATGTTTGTTTTCATCATGAGCCTTCCTTCTGTCTTAAAGAAAACGTAACAAAATAGTCTGGCACCCATGACCTTTTGCGAAAGGCATCCCATTGTCTGTTAAAATGTTACCAAAAATGATGTTAACTGCGTCTCAATTGACTTCTCAAAAAATAGCTTTGATATGATGGGTAAAATGCTGACAGAGCTATAGTAGTTGTGGACTATAAGGGGGTTTCTGGCCCAAAACCCTATTTTGTATTGGACGGCAATATAGTTCTCCCACCTCCACCCCTTCATGGCCCCCTCACGTTAGTCTATAAAAATACGAAAAAAACTTTGCTGAGACAACAAAATTTATTTCATAGTTGATTACCAACACGAGGACATGCCATTGAATCGTTGCCGTTGTCAAACAAAATAGCGGTTTGATCCAGAAACATCCTTTATAGTCCACTACTTTTACATTGCACACAAAATTGCTAGAGATTGGTATGTGATATTTTACACAAAATTGTTAAAGACTGCTATATGATATCTCACAAAAAATTGCTAGAGATTGGTATATGATATTTTACACAAAACTGACAGAGTTTGCTATATGATATTTCACACAAAATTGCTAGAGATTGGTATATGATATTTTACACAAAATTGCTAGAGATTGGTATATGATATTTCATACAAAATTGATAGCGATTGCTGTATGATATTTCACACAAAATTGCTAGAGATTGCTATATGATGTTTCACACAAAATTGCTAGTGATTGGTATATGACATGCCATTGAATCGTTGCCGTTGTCAAACAAAATAGGGGTTTGATCCAGAAACACCCTTTATAGTCCACTACTTTTACATTGCACACAAAATTGCTAGAGATTAGTATATGATATTTTACAGAAAATTGTTCAAGATTGCTATATGATATCTCACAAAAAATTGCTAGAAATTGGTATATGATATTTTATACAAAACTGATAGAGATTGCTATATGATATTTCACACAAAATTGCTAGAGATTGCTATATGATATCTCACAAAAAATTGCTAGAGATTGGTAAATGATATTTTACACAAAATTGATAGAGATTGCTGTATGATATTTCACACAAAATTGCTAGAGATTGCTATATGATATCTCACACAAAATTGCTAGTGTTTGGTATATGATATTTTACACAAAATTGCTAGTGATTGGTATATGATATTTCACACAAAATTGCTAGATATTTCTCGAGATATTTTTAACGTTTCAGCTTTTGCTATGATATAACTCTCATCATCATGGCAAAACAAGTACATATTTATTTTACCGCTGATAAGAGAATCCGGTTCTAACATTTTGATAAAAAGTTTCCATAAGAAACTATTCTTATTAACGTAACATTTTTTTTTTAGCTCATCATCAACTGTAATTTTTGTGTATTTGTTTTGCGATATTGGATTATAAAGATTGTCAATTGTTTTAACGAGCACTTTTGTGATCATAGCAAGTTTACCAAAATATTCCGAATAATCATTGCAAACCAGAGACAACTTTATCTTGTTTCTATTTTTGAAGTACGTGCTGTACTTTGTTAAGTATAATTGTCATATGCTTACCCTGGAAGAGAATTCTCTTTATCTTTAACGTGGTATCTTCCACTGTAATATCTTCCATTATATTTCATACGTCGCCACAAAATTTACCAAATACTGTTTTTTTTTTATATTTTACACCTCTGTTTGGTATAATGTCAACAATAAAATCGTCTTTGACTCGAAGTTCTTGTATCAGATCTAGCATGATAAACGTTTCACCTCGGAGATAAGCTCGAAGTTGATTCAATATTTTATTATATATCGCTGTTGCCATTTTACAAGAAGCGTTCTTGTTCTCATATTTTGGTTCAGTTTTTTTGTTGATCGCTGATACCGCAATACCTGGTCTTGACACTATAAGCAATAATGGATTTGCTGTTCCTCCTGCTGATGCTATTCCTGCTGTTGTGAACACAATTGGGATATAGTTTAACACGCTTATGATTCTGCTGTAATATTTTCTGGCGAGTCTGATACAATAAAGGTTTTTTATGATAGTACCTGTAATATTTGACCAGCTCGTTGCTGTCGTTGTCTGAGAGACTAGATCATATGTGGATGAAGTCAATTATTTCTTTTTTTGTCATTATGAAACTGTTTCGGTAATTATTTCAGTTGCCGTAGTAAAAATATTTTCAGCTGAAGGTTTATCGATCAGAGCACTAAATTTTTTATTGACAGGATCGGCAAGAAACTCTCTAAACTTATGATACACTTCAGATGAGATATCATCTCATATCTGTTAAAGATGAGGATGCAAATGTAGGATCAAAATGTGTTCGCATTTCAGTAATATCTTTGACTCTATCACGATAAATATCTTCTGTTTTCGTCGATATGACTGACAACATAAAACAACTGACTCAGTTTAAAATTTTTAAGTACTAGATGCTGCCTGAGAATTGCATATGATGTTGCAAAACTTAAAAGACCGCGAATATCTGCTTGCTCTATACTTATGTCATTGACGGGTAGGTTTAGGTATCCAGCGATCAGCTCTTTTATATTTTTGTATTTTGCTTCTGTTAGTAACTTTCCAGCTTTTTGTAAGGTTTTTAAACACAATTTTTAAAAAAAAAAAAACAACAAACAACTATGATGTATTTCATAATTTTTATCAATAATGGGTTTTACAGTTGTAATACCGTCAAGCTCTTGATAAAATATATATCGTTCGACATCGTCATATAACTCAATTCTAGACTCAATTACTGATACTGTGTTTAGTGCAGCATTAATGTTATGTATGTCATACGTTTCTTTATCGCCGGTGAGAGAGTCTATCAAAACTAGATATGCTGTTGTTATTATGTTAGTATCAGCACTGTTATCTACTATTTCTAACAGCGTCTTTTTAGCTCAAGCGGTGTATTTATCAAATATTTTTCAACTTTTAATCGCCGCTCCTGGCAGAAGAATATTTGCTGATTATATCAAAGTCTCTGATCGCGTATCTCAGCTGAGGGCCTCTCATTCCTGAAACTGGCAAAGTTATCGCAGTTTTAAGTTAAACCGGGGCGAACGTAAAGTCAATTTTTTCATTCGAGCAATTATATTAACCGCCCTTGCTTTCTCAATACTCTCTGGGTCTAGCGAATCAACATCAGCTATTTCGATCTCTGTTTTCGGGTTTAGTATAAACTTATAAAACTCTTTTGCGACTCTGATCGACGGAGGATCAAGAGACATTATAGACTACAATCACATTAAAATCGCAATGACTTATATTAGGTCATCGAGTGTATATATCTGAAACATCGACAAACCTGGACAAGGACCTACAGCTTTGTAAAACTAAATCCGGAAATACGAGTACTTGTTTGTGGTTACTTCAGGACGAAGTGTAAATTGCTTAGAAGTAGTAGTAACAAGATCACCCAATCCCCTATACAGATCATCCCATATCGCATTATTGTAAGATCCTTCGAATCGCCAATCATAAATGAATCCGGTATTAGAATTTATTTGACCTCGTAATTGAAATTTCCATATTGCTACAGCTGCTGGACACTATATTTTAATCCAAAAGTTTAATATTTCTCCGCCTGTGATCCACTCTGACCCGCCAGATATAAGGCTGTTAAACGCAAACGCATAGCTTGGATTATTTTCCGAATAATAACTTGACGCTGTTACAACAAAACCATAACGATTATTAACGGGATATGCGAGATGTGGAATGTGACCGAGACTATTTTTAGCTCGTTTTGTAATACCACCGATAACCTGTGATTGTGTAACACTGTCCACGTACTATTTATTGGTAAGATCAGATGTAGAAACGGGTACATACGTGGAAGTTATCTTATTGGCAGCCATATCAATCGCACCTGTAACTGTACCACCAGATTTTTTAAGATAATTGGCATCTGCAGAAAGTAATTGCATTCGCTGATGCTGCACTTATTTCAGCGTACACGTACAGTTTATTTGTAAGATCAAATAGGGCGACTGGATTATAAGTCGTTGTTATTTTATTCGAGCCTATGCTTAACATACCTGTCATCGTATCACCGGATTTTGCTACTCGTGATGCAATATTCGTTGTTATCGTATTGTCAACGTAATTTTTAATTGTTAAATCTGATTGCCGTAGTTGTTATCTTATTCAATCCCATGTCCAAATTTCCCACCATATTATCACCGGATTTTATCACAAAGTTACCCTTGACAAACATGACATTTGTTACAGAACCGTTATTAGTCAAAGTTGTGTTACCAAGTTGAATATTAACTATAAATTTCCCGCCCATATCTAATTTTCCAGCCATCGTCTCACAAGATGATGGCGACTTATTATTATCAACCGCACTAAGTTGTGCGTAACTTACCGCTTGTGAGTTATTTACTTTAGCAGGGGTATTCATTTTCAAGATTTACAATCTTTTTTTTTTATGTTGATATTTCCGGTCATCTTTCCACCTGACAATGATAACTTACCATTACTGGCAGCATTAAGTTGGGCAAAACTTACTGCGTGTGAGCTATCTGCATTGATAGGTGGATAAGTTGTCTCAAGGTCTAGCACGCGCTGCCCTGATATACTTAAGTTACCGGTCATCTATCCACCCGACAACGATAACTTACCATTACTGACAACATTAAGTTGTGCAAAAGTTACCGCTTGTGTGCTATGGACGTTGGCAGGAGGATATGTTATTTCTAGATCTAACACTTGTTGTCCTGACATGATTAGATTTCCGGTCATTATGTCACCGGATTTCTTGAGATAATATGTTAGATCAACATCTGTTGTAGTTGCTGTTGTTTCACTGGATGAACCACTTACTAACATACCAACTTTTGTGTAGTAACTCATGTTTATTGTATGCTGCTGATAAAATTGTCAGGGATAAAATTTTGTCAACATGCTATATGATGAGCAAAATAAACTTTGGCACAGAACGAGTAATAAAAAATAAACACAATTTTGAGTTACCAGATTGTCATTACCTGATAGTAGGACGTACTGGATCTGGCAAAATAAACTTATTAATGACTTTGCTACTCAACGACATATATGAGTTGCTGAACGAGTACAACGAAAAACTAAAGAATGAACTTGGTGATGGCGAAGATATATTTGTTAACAGATCACCTGAAGATCTTGTTCCCTGTTGCAGAACTGGACTCGGACGAACATAAGATTATTGTTTGATGACATCCCGTTGAGCAATGCTGACATGAACAAGATCAAATCTTATTTTTCATTGTCAAGAAACCGAAGATGTAATGCAATTTATCTTGCCCAAGGTTTTTATAACGTTGATCCTTTATCAGAAGAAATACGGGTTGTTTTATACTGTTCAACGGACTGGACAATATTGACGTGCAGAACATAGCACGAAAACAATGTGGTGACGTTTCCAGAGACAAATGCGTTGATCTTTGTCATGAGGCAGCTCATAGAAATCAGTTTTTTCTTATTTGATAAACTTGCCAGAGATACCAAGCATATGCGGAATTGACAAGTTCTTGGACAGTAAAGAAGTATAAAATTAATGTGTAATAACTAACAATAATGGACAAGGCACGGATAAATCTTCTAAAGAAATATGTGGCTACAAGAGCTGCGTTTAAGAAAAAACTTCAGTAAGAACGTGCTAGACAACAACAAACCGCAGAAGAAACTGCAAGACTATTTAAGCCGATTACCGAGTCTGTACTTGGAAAGCAACACGGCATCAACAAAATATCACCGGAAGATCTAGACAAATTAAAAGAAAAAGATCTGCGAAGACTACTTGACGGACAAAAGAAAGTTGCTGCTGATATTATTGCAAAAATTCATTCTGAACTTGAAGACGTAAGAAACAACAACAAAATCATATGATGATAGTTCAAAACAAAGTAGGTTTATCGCAAAGAAACAAATTGAACTTGCAGAAAATTTTAAAAAGTTCCATGATATGATATCTAAAGGATCTGAATAATTTATTTTAAGGGTATGACAGATTGAAAAAACTATCAGCAAGTTTATACCACATTTTCCAACAGACTACTCAGATTTTCTAAGAAAAATAAGATCAATATCAACATGTCAGAAAAGTATAAATTTGGACGAAGATGAATACGATCATGCTATCTCAAAACTTGAACCTTACATTGATGAATTAAAAAAATTTATGATTTGACCAGCGATAATGAAAAACTTGTTAATTTTACTGAAAAAGAAAAATTTTATGAGACTGTTGTTAATCTTGCTGAAATTCGCATGAACGGAAATATAACAAATGATAGATATCGAACAATAGAAAAATATAAACCAAAAAGAGGTAGACCACTAGAAAAATTGTTTGGTACAGTTTTAGCTGAAGTTTCAAATGAAAAATATTTTAGAAAAGGAAAAAAACTGTATTTTATGCTCGTCTGATGCTTATCTCAAAAACGTCTACATCAGGGGTCTCAAATACACGGCCCGCAAAGCCGTATCCTGTGGCCCGAAAAATGATTGGCATCACAAGGTGTCATGAGAGAAAACTAAGGTGGTGTGGCCCTTTGGACATAGAAAATACCTTCATGCGGACCTTAGGGTGGTTTGAGTTTGAGACCGCTGGTCTACATCAATGTCAATCAGTCATATGAATCAGATAAATCCAATTCTGAATATGATACTGTGGAAGAAACATCAGGAGAAGGATTAAAGATTTTTACCTCAGCAGTTAATATTATTGATCGACTGATGTTGTTAATCTCATCAAAGGAAGCTGGAAACATTAGTACAGAAATCGATAATGAAATAGTTGAAATACTTGATCGTCTATGATCGAAATGATCTTTAACGACGGACTAGTATTATATGTTACACAGCGACTTGATACTCTATCGCAAACCGTGATTATGATTTTATCTGCGAATAACAAATAAAAATGACGTCCATGACACTGTTACTCGACTCATCTCAGACAACATCGAACAGCGTAAACTTTTCCGTTTTTATAATCCTGTTATTGAACTTGATCCCAGGTTCCCAAAGCAATATGAGAACGGATTAGTATCAGCTACTGTTTGGAACTCTAATGCAAATTTCAAAACTAACGTCAACGACGATTTTACGTTCGGGGTGAAAACCAATGGCGTCATCGACTGGAAATCTTTTAAGATACCACAAGGTGCCTACAACGTCACAAATATCAGTAAAACAATAAAGTATATTATAACTGCTGGAAGTAGTGGAATATCATCTGATAATTACGAGATCATTCCGAATTAAAACACGTCACGAACAAGAATAACACTATAAAAAAACAAATTACTTTTCTATCTTGGCAGACAAAACACAGTAGAATCATTACTCGACAATAAGCGACAATATGGATCTGACACATCTGCGACAATATCATATGAAGCGAGTCAGCTGTCAACATCACAGAATTAAATACAATCCTGATAAACTGTTATATTGCAACTGGGTTATTCACAGCACGAGGTTGCCAAGGACAGACAATTTGTTCGTTTAGTCCTGATGTTCCACCTGGTTCATTAATGCAAGTCAATCCGAGACAGATAATATACTATCCTATCAGTGTTGAAAATCAAATATCATCTATCACGATGACACTTACTGATCAATCGGGTCGTCAGATTGACCTTAACAACGAAATTGTGACTTACTATCTTCATCTGCGTGTCAGTAGGTGAACAAGGTCAATTTTATCAGACATTTTGGATAGCAAAATGAAACACCGAAAAATTTATCACAGAAAATAGGTGCGTTTTTTGGAAATATCTTCTCAAAAATAATCGAAAATATACCTGCAATAGCTCACAAAGTAGCACCAATCGCGTTAGACGGGTCAAAGGATTTTGCAACAGGAGCCGCATCTGCAGCAGGTATAGCTGTCGGACAAAATATCTCTAATAAAATCAAAGGTGGAGTGCCAAGTGGTTCGGAGATAAAACATGTTATTTCTGAAATGGCTCCATCATCAGAAACAGCATGTGCGATGATAACAACAACAAAAAAATTATTGTCTTCGGCCGGCGAAGAGATTGTTAAAAAGTTAATAACACGAACTAAACCTCAGAGTTTGTGCACTCGGCTTGATGTTGCTGCGTTTTAGGTGGTTATAAAATAATCAAGATTATGTTTGACGATTACAATAAAAATGTCTATAAAAATTATCCTGACCTTGCTGATGAGATAACCGTAGACGACTCTGCAACGGAGTTCGAGTATATTGAATATCTTGACGAGAACTCTAATGAGCCTAACAAGATGGCAATCAGAACATGTAATACGAGAAATGAAGATGTGTTTTTGTTGCCGCATAAAGCTGTACTTGAAGTTAAATATAGTATAAGAACAGCTGCTAATGGTGATGTTGGTGTCAATACACAAGCTGCACTTGTTAATAACGGATGGAGCTTGTTTAAAAGCGCTCGATATCAACTTGCTAATCAAACAGTCGAAGATAATTATATGCACTTGCCAGTTGCAAGCGCTATTCTTAACGTAGTGTCGTTCAGCGATGGTTACTCGAGATCAATTTCAACAAACATGATGTGATTCAAAGATACTGAAAGTGGAAATGCATTTTCAAACGAATTTGCTTATTTTAATGCACTTGCAACTGGAGCTAATGATGGTGAAAGAGAGGTTATAGTAAGACATTTTCTTATAGCAAACGCTGGTACATTTGGAATTGAGGCACCAGCAGCAGCTGCAAATATAGATGCAATAAGAACTTCTCTTATAAATCTTTATAATATTCTTGAAATTACTCCACCTGCAGCTGATGCCGTTGGAACTGCAATGTTAGAAGTGGCAAATAGTATTATAAATAACACTACTGTAAAAAAAATCGAACATGCAACAAAGATTACGCTAAAAGAAAAGCATTTGCTAACGGAACAAGAAAAATTACGATGATGCTACCGCTAAGCACAATATTTGGGTTCTGCCGCGACTATAACAAGGTATTTTGTGGTATAAAACACACATTTATACTTGACCGAGCAGATGAAAGCGATTGTTAGATGAGAACTGCTGCTGCTAGTGATCCTACTAATTAATTTTCAGTTTGTGATTTCACGATTGGCGTCGCTTACAGCTGAAAAATATATTTCGAACAGCATAAGGTTTATCAGATAGCTGTATCAATTTCGACTGATATGTACCGAATAAAAACAGCACCTAGCAAACAGTTACCAAGACATATATTTGTTGCATTTCAACGACAAGAACGATGTAATAATCAACTACAAAATAGCCGTTTTTGATAACGCTGCGGTCAGACAAACATTTGTCAGAATAAACTCTAGCAATATCCTGAACAAGCGATCGAATGCAATTTTGGAAATGATGCTAACAAAATTTATCTCGTGTTTATATGTATCTGATGGAGGCGATGCAAAAGTATCAGGACGCTGATACTGGATCTCAGATATCAGTCGAAGAATTCGATTTCTTTACCAGATATTTCGTTTTGATGTTCGTAAGCATAGCGAACGAGCTATTCGATCAACAGCTGACATCAAAGTAACATGGATATTAGGAGAGGCTCCAGTAGATGCATATTACGCCTACGCGCTTGTAACATCTGACAATTACATAATACTTGACGCTGTACGAGGTAGAATGACCATCCAAGTGTAGACCACTAGAGGTTCAAATGTAATAAAAAAAACATTCAATTTTATCTGATAAAAATTTATAATGAAATATATTTTGCATGATATTAATTTGTCACAGGGACAAATACAAAAATTAGCATTAGCTATAGCTAAACAAAAAGCAGTTTCACTAAAAAAAAAATAGATTTCAAAACGCATCGCCTTCCAACAAAATTACTTCTAACGCAACGACAGATAAACAAAATACTAAAAACCAAATCTTTTTTATTCAATCTGTCAGTGGCACAAATAACAGCATTTGCCAGATTGAAAGCGATCCTTGGCGGATCAATCGGAACAACGATAGCTACTTTAACACGAACACTATTGCCAAAGATATTACCTGTGCTAGGAACGTTAGGTATAGCTGCAGCGTCAGGTGCAATATCTGGAGCGAGAAAAAAACCTGCATCCGGTGACGGTATAAAACAATTACTATAATGGATTGCATTTCAATTTTATCTGATCAATGATTATAAACAATGCCGACAACACGAGCACGAAAAACTCCTATGACAAAAAATAGAAGAACCACAAGAACGAACCGCAACGCGGTCAGGGACGGATTTATAGGCCCGCTGCTAGCAGGGATGGCAGGAAGTTTATTACCAAACCTCTAAGAGATAGGACGCGGAATGGCGGTATACCCAATGCGAAGACGGACTCGTGGAAGTCGGGGCCGAGGACTGATGCTACCGGGAAACAGAAGATGAAATCGTCCGCGTTAAATAATTTTGAGATTGCTGATAAACTTAAAGATATCAGCGGATTTATCGGAGTATTTTCAAAAGATGAGTTAGCTGATAGATCACCGAAAGATAATCAAAGCTGTGTTATTAATATACAAGATTTCAATGATGGATCTGGAACTCTCTGGTTGGTCTTTGCAACAACAACTACTTCGATTCGTTTGGTCTTCCTCCGAGTGATGTTATCGAACAGTACATCTTAAAAAAAAATTAAAAAATAGACTATAACTCGAATCAACTTCAATCGGTTGGAACTTCGGCTTGTGGTTATTATTGCGTTATGTTTATCAAACAAATATCTGGATCCAATAGCGGATCTAAACACAACAATTTCTCAAAGTTTATTCTGTAATTTGACCCGTTTCCAAGTATCAGTAATGATCGTAAAGCGGTACTTGGATCGTAAACGATCTTGACATTAATTTTGTCTGACATAATGTATAAAAATGACAACATACTGTTCAAATGCAGAACCAAAACCAATAACATCGATGAAACAACAGAAACAACCGCTGATAATAGAAAAATGCTAAATAGTATCTGTGATGTATGTGGCAGGACACAAATATACCAGTCCATGAAATCCACTTGATCAGCAACTCGATGAAAACGATAATCCGTTACCGGGACAAGAACCTTACAACGCAGTTGATGCAATTGCGATCCGTTATGAGATTTGTTACCGTGATCACGTCGACGACAAACTAGGTTGCGATCGGGTCATGCTTGACGAATTACGAGAGATGAAACCAGATAATATGCGAGAACGATTTGACAGAAAACTAGTACAAGGTATCATTGGAGCCAAATATAAACTTGGCGATGGGATGCAAAGCACTCTGATGCAAGCATCCACAGTGCCTCAGAAACTTGCGTCAAATCAGCTAGCGCATGAGCTTCACAGGCCTAAAAAAAAGTTTCTACGGCAGAAGGTCTTCGCAAACGCATTTGATGATATCTGGGCGATAGATCTCGCAGATATGCAGAACATTGTACAGTATAACGATAACAAATAGTATCTCTTTAACGTCATTGATGTCTTTAGAAAATACGCGTTTAGTGTTCCTGTTGCTGATTAAACTGGATCGACGATAACAAATGCGCTGAAAGATATTATTATTAAGACGGAGCGAAAACCAAATAAAATTTGAAGCGACCATGGATCAGAGTTTTTTAATAAGCGGTTCTAGCAGTTTCTGAAACAAAACAAAACAAAAAATATGTTACCGGTAACGAAGGAAAGAGTGTCGTTGTCGAACGCGTTAATCGTACGAAAGAAAGAAAAGATCTACAAATATCTTACAACAAATAACACCAACAGATATACTGATTATCTGCCAGCGATGATAGCAGATTACAATAAAACTAAACATAAGACACTATCCGCACGCGGATCAAGTTATGTCACCGAACGAAGCTATAAAAAGTCCTATTCTTGCAAACGAGAACATATATCGCAGACACAAGTTTAACATTGGTGATCGAGTCAGAATTTTATTAATAAAAAAAGTATTTGAAAAAGGGTTTACCCAGGATTGTTCTGAAGAAGTGTTTGTCGTTGACAAGGTTCTAATGACAATACCGGTAACATACAAACTAAAAGATCTTGCAAATGAATATGTCATAGGAAGTTTCTACAAACAGGAACTTCAACTAACAACACAATACATATTTGTTATCGAACGAGTGATAAAAAGGCGTGGTAAACGAAGTTTGGTCAAATGACGCGGTTACGGTGACAGTTTTAACAGTTGGATACCAACTAGTTCGATCAAAGATCTTTGATTAGATCGCTAGCAATCCGATTAGATCGTTGTAAATCTTCTCGTATTTTAGAAGAACAGACTTGCATGCTACAGGTCTGCACAACGATATCAGATGTCGTCTTCGATCTGCTGTTAAATCTGTCAACAAGTTTAAAATCTTTACAAAAATGAAATCGAACTTTATATTTTTGACGACCAAAAACTTCAAGTTGTCCAATACACATAAACGGCTTAAAAATCTCCCAAATATCTGATGCTCTGTGACGGTAAAATCAATTTTTTTAATCTTTTTGGCAAGGTGATCTTTGACATTATATTGTGATTGCACTGCAACATAAACTGGTTCATTTTGAGGTATAACACCAGGTTCATCGGCAAGTAGATCATCAGGTACGGAAAACAGATATCTTTCAAGATCAAATTGTGACTGTTCTATAATCCGGTGTAAAGCACCATTATTAATCAGTAGACCACTATCGGTCTGAGTAACATTTTGTTCCACATTTGACTCACGATCAATATCAGCTAAAAGATTAGCTATTCGTTGAAACATATCATATTTTATCAGCGACATTTTGCATAAAACTTTTGTCTAATAAAGAGTAATAAAATATGCCAGACGAAATAAGGAGTATTGTCAGAGCTAAAATCTTAAATATGAACCTGTTGTTTCACGCGGTTAAAGTTTTTATGAGCAACAATAAAACGGATCTCAAGCATGTTAATCTTATCACTGGATATGGTCCTTACTCGGCTTTTGAGGTACTGTTAACAGATTCTGAGGTATTGGAACTTGAAAAAGAAAAAAAAATTTGTCAGACATGACAGGGTAACTGTCATGAAATGGGCCCACTGCAGCTTGACGCGAGAAAATTTTAGGGATATTCTAAAGATCGATCTGTGATCATTAAAGTTCAGTTTTGTGTTAAATAGTTGAATAACATGGAATGGTTTGTTACTGGAGCTAATGTTGTAAACACATATCAGTTTGAAGAGGCTATAAGAAAAATATTTCGTGTGATGTTTATGCGATGGCTCATTTGGAAATAGAACGAGAAAAAAATATTATTATGTTGCTTAACAACACCGAAGTCGATAACATGATGAAATACGGTAAGATCTGGATCGAATACAACAGCGAAGTTCTAAACAAATATGTCAACTGCTCCTTGACAAACAATGATGTTGCCGCTATACTAAACAGTATCGAAAGAAGGTTCTATCAAAAGTTGTTCTTGATAATGCTGATTTGTTAATACCATCAGCAACAAATTTTACTAATTGTGTGTGAATATTAAAATGTTTTACGGCCGCGTATATTGATGAAAATGATATTTCTTCTCCTGTTGTAGAGTTAGTTGCTATAACAGGTTTAGAGGGATTTTTAAAATTAACACCACCTCCTCTGCCGGGTCTCGTATTTTCTTTAGAAGTAACAATGTCAAGATTTTCGAGACGATTGTCCGTTTTAATACCATTGATGTTGTCAATTACAAGATCTTCAGAAATCAAACCATGAAAAACTTCAAAAAAAAAATCTGTGTAATTTATAACAAATAAAATTAGTATTTTTCCTCGTACCATTACCCCAAAATAACCACATTTATGAAGATTACCAAAACTATTTTGTTCGTATGTTTCTAACAACCCCTTTTCTGCTAGCCCCGTAAAGATTATAGATTGGATGTTGTTATATTCTTCTTTGAATGATAAATTTGCAAATATTATTGTCAGTGACTTGATCACTGACATGATAAACTTTCATTCCAGCAGGAATATCTTCATTGAACAATGTCTAGATAAAGTCTTGTAAGAACATTTTCGTATATTCATTATCATCTTCCGCTTTTACTGTTATCCTGTAATCTTCCGATGTTAATACTCCGATCGCATTTTTCGTTTTGAGATTTATAACAACACCAAATTCATTGCCAGCGAACATGTTATATTTTGGATGATACCAGAGTATTTCCTGGCACCTTGTAAGATCATTTACGATGACAGGTCGTTGGTATAAATTTGCGATCATACACTATATGTTTTTCAAATCTCTAATTGCCAATTTCGTATCGTACTATTAGAAAAATATTAACCACAACATTATATGATGCTGAAACTTGCAGATATCGCGAAACGAAGTTTATTCGTTAAAAACTATCAGCCCAAAAAGTTGCAACAGCATTTGCCGGATTCGATAATAGCTTTATATTTGATAATCAACTTTTACTAACAAATTTCTCATCTACAAATCTGTTTCATTTACTTCAACCAACTGTAAAATCTGAGCTTTCAACGCACAAGGGTCTGAAGATTACTGTGCAGTTTCATGTTCGTTTTTCAAATTTGAGTATATTATTGGATCGGCAAGCTGATCATATACAATCGTCTCAACAGCAATTCGAAGAACTTGCTGATCCTTACATTACATCGCTATCTCGCATAGTTTTGATTGGAACAAATTTGATGTCATTGTCAGATGATGTATTTCAAGAGATACAGAACAAAATAGAAGAAAACACAACATCCAGATCGGGTTGGTGATTCGATTAAATAACAGAAATTTTATTTAACACAAAGAAATACAATCCTCTTCGAGGTAACTCATATGTCGATCTGCCAACTAAAATTAAAAACTCGAAATGTTGTATCAATGTCGAGAACAACGATAACAAATGTTTTCAGCGGACGTTATTATCAGCGTTGTTCCCGGTAAATAAGCACGACGACAGAATATCAAATTACATCTGTCATTCTAACGATATAAACTTTTCCGGTATTGTATTTCCCGTTTCCGAGTATCAAATTCCAAAATTTGAGAAACAAAATATTTTACTTTTACTAGGTGGTATTAATATGTTTGGAGTAGATGATGATACACAAAAGATTTATCCAAGATACATCAGCGATCGAGCCACATCAGATTTAGCGATATCCGCACAAACAACAATAAACTTGCTGTTCTATAAAAACCATTACATATGGATTAAAACCTTTAACAGGTTAGTCGGTGGGCAGTATAACAAACACAAAGAAATAAAATTTCTACGTCAGATGCTTTCACGGTTGCAAGTCCCAGTGGTATTAGATCGTCATCTCAAATATTGTTCTAACGTATAACGAATATCTATGACAGGTAAAGATGAAAATATATTGCAGTTTACGATGTACAGACACAAGATGAAAGTCTCTTTTATAATCTACTACGATTTTCAAGTCGATTCTATTTCCTGTGATAGGAGCAGAAAATAACCCTGATAAATCTTCTACAAGAAAAGCACAAGAACATGTTCCATGTGGGGTCGCATATAAAGTTATATATGCTGTTGATAAAAGTTTATCAAAACCTGTTATACACTATCGTGGTTCCAATCCTGCTTTGTGGCTACTGAAAAATCTTATCAACGAGGTTGAAGCCATCTTGCTGTTGCTCGATAGGACCATGAAACTGAAACCTTTAACCGTAAAACAGGAAGTTGAATTTGCTTCAGCAAAAACATGTCACATCTGCGAGCAAGCGTTTACGTCTGAACTTGTCCAGGATTGAGTAAAAGATCATTGCCATATTACAGGTAAGTATCGCGGTCCAGTTCATGACAAATGCAATCTTAAATATACCGCACCAGATTACGTTCCTGTTGTGGCACTTAATTTTCGTGGATACGATTCACATATTATTGTAGAAGCATTCGGCAGCAAAGGTATAATTAACCATCTGAAAATCAATAACACGGGAAAATATCTGTGACACTCGGCAAGTTGAGATTCATCAGCTTACAGTTTATGGCGGCATCGTTAGACGAGCTTGTGAAAGGATACGGAAAGTTTAATAATTGACTGATCATTTCGGTGACAAAGCAAATTTACTTACAAGAAAAGGTATCTTTCCTTACGAGTATCTTGACGACTGGGATAGATTTAATGAAACAAGTTTACCTGACCAGAAAGGTTTTTAATCTTGAAAGTGTCAGCGATGACGATTATGCTTACGTTAAGCAAATTTGGAATGAATTTGATTATAAAACCTTGGGTGATTATCGTGATCTGTATCTGATCACAGATGTGTTGTTGCTCGCAGACATATTTGAAAATTTTAGATATGTCGGCGCTAATAACTACAGATTTAACCCAGCCTGGTACTATTCAGCACCGGGATTACGCTGCGACGCATTACTCAAGCACAGAAAAATAAAACTGGAACTGCTGACAAACCCTGACAAGTTCTGTTTCATCGAACGTGGGATCAGAGTTGGCATTAGTGCAATAACAAAAAATATGCGAAAGCTAATAACATGTACATGAGCGATTACGATAAGACATTGCCGTCGTTTTTCATAGTTTATTTGGACACTAATTATCTTTATGGCTATGCAATGAATGAGCCAATGCCGTTTGGCGGATTTCATTGGATAAGTCCGGAGCAGTTTTTCAGAGAAACGAATAAAACTGTACCTGATAATATTGGTTATTTTGTTGAAGTTTATCTCGACTACCCTGTCAAGCTACATTACGCTCATAACGATTATCCGTTTTGTCCAGAGTCAATGCTTATCGATTTAGTGCTAGCACTAGTGGTAAGTCGGTTGTTAAAAAACTAGTTCCTAATCTTCTTGATAAACGGAGATATGTTATGCATTATAAAAATCTCAAACAGGCACTTGATCATGGTCTGATACTCAGAAAAGTTCATCGCGTGCTAAAGTTTAATCAGTCGCCGTGGATGAGAAGCTATATCGACTCAAATACAGCTCGACGAACAGCTGCAACAACAGAATTTGAGAAAAACTTCTTTAAGCTTGCGTCTTCACAAAGACTATGGAAAATATCTGAAAGCGAGTAAATATATAAATTGTTAATAACGCTGGACGTCGTAATAAACTTGTATCATCTGAAAATTTTGTTAGTATGAAAATTTTTAATGAAAATCTTGCTGCGGTGCACAAGAGAAAGACAAGCTTAAAGTTGAATAAACCAGTTTATGTTGGCATGGCAGTGCTTGAAATATCAAAATGGTTGATGTACGACTTTCATTACAATTTTGTTAAGGTTGAGTGGCCTGGTGTAGAGTTGCTATGTACCGATGTTGGCGTGGCAGTGCTTGAACTATCAAAATGACTCGTTGATGTACAAGATAAAATCTGATGATATTTACAAAGAATTTCATACACACCGGGATCTGTTTGATCTTTCTGATTATTCTAGAGACAGCAGATATCACTGCGATGACAATAAAAAAATGTAATAGGAAAGGTTTAAAGATGAAGTTTCTATGAAAATTATAACGGAGTTCATCGGATTACGGAGTAAAATGTACTGCTTAAAATTGTATGATAATAAGGTCAAGAAACGAGCCAAGGGAATGAAAACAAATGTGGTCGGTAAGGTAATAGGATTTGATAATTATAAGTCGGCGTTAAACGGTTTTAGTGGACATGTTGAAATGATGGCAATAAACGCACAAAATTGAGAGGAATGTTATAATAAAATCTGGCCTTTGTAATTTCGATGATAAACAATATTGTTCTGATGACATTAATACATTTGCGTTGGGATATAAAAATATGTGCTGTTGATAAAAGCAAAATAGATTTTTTAGATTGGTTGCTACACTGAATCGCTAGCAATCTTCAGCAATTTTGTGTAAAATATCATATAATATTCTCCAGCAATTTTGTGTGAAATATATAAGTAGTGGAGTATAAGGGGTGTTTCTGGATCAAACCCTATTTTGTATGACGACGATGATGATTCAATAACATGTCGTCGTGTTGGTAATCAACTATGAAATAAATTTTGTTTTCTCAGCAAAGTTTGTTTTCGTAGTTGTTTAGACTAACTTGAGGGGGCCATGGAGGGGGTGGGGGAAGAATTTTGTTGTCGTCCAATACAAAACAGGGTTTTGGGCCAGAAACCCCCTTACAGTCCACCACTATAGTTACTTTTTTCAATAAGTTTGTTCTTTTTGAAAATAGGAACTACTTGACCTTCTTCAAACGACTAGGAAAAATATTAGACTGTACGGTTCTAATAATCAGATCTGTAACCTGGCTCACAAGGACTGGCAACTTTTAACATTGTAATAGGAATGTGATTCCCTCCTCTAGCTTGGTTTGAATTTAAACTTCCTTATCAATTTTTTTACTCTCATTCTTGGTTAACTAGCTTAAACTCAGAAAATTATTTACGTTACTATTGACCTTAATAGCCTCCATACTCTAATAGATTAAACGGTCAAAAGGAACATCCTTACCAATGTCTAATGCCATATTAATATAAAAATTATGGAAGATTTCACATAGTTCTCTGTTCTTGTTTAACATTTGTGTACCTTGTTACGACCCTGTAGTTAAATTACATATGTGTTAAAATTTAAATTCTTCTAATTCTTTGTTTCATTTTTTATTTTATTTTTATATCACTAAATATTATTATTATTATGGCGATGATTATGTTAGCAAGGTCTAATAGTTTGTTAGAAACATCGTATTTATTTAAAACGTAAATGTGACTCGTGTAAGCACGATTTTTGTATGACGGGTTTTGCGTAGCAAGTAAACATTCAGCAGTAGGTATGTAAATGATTGGCTAATGCTTGTTCAGGTTTTCGTAATGTCCAGATGGATTGCGAAATCACACGTGGTTTTCGTGCGTGTGTACATGTAATGACGCATTAGCTTGTTTTAAATGCTCAGTTACCTGTAAGAAATATTTAGTCATTGTTATAGTTATAGTCGTAGTCATAGTCGTAGTCAGTCATACTTGAGAGTCACATCATAACATCTTACAGAGTTTCTAATACCTTAAGGAAAAGGTATTTCTGTGCTGGAAAGAGTTGTGCATTCGTACGGGGAACAACATGTGTGTTGTTAGTGGTGGTAGCTGTATTTTATCTACTTTCTAAATAATTATTTTCCCTGGAGAACAACACTACTGGCTTTGGACAAAGACGTTTGATGAAATTACTTCTAAATCGGAACAGAACAATACAAATTGTGTTTTACAGTGAAAATTCTGGACATTTTGTGTTAACCTTCGTCTGACGTCATCATCCGCCAACTTGGAACGGAACTGAGATTCAGACTATATCAAATTAGAACTGTTTGTTCACAGGACTTATGTGTTTTCACAAATTTAGAACATATTTTTGGATCTTCTTCGTAAATCGTAAGTCTTGTTTCATCTATTTACCTTTTCACCGTGTTTTCTAGGAAAATAAATTATTTTTGTTAAAATTTACAAAGCTTGTTGTCTTCACTCTTTCTTTGTGTTACTTTGAACGAGCCGATACGTAACAACCTTCAGCAAGAATGATCTTATCTTGACCATCCGATCATTTATTGGAGAAATATGGCTAAATAGTTGACCAAAAGTTCCTAGATTTAGAGCTCCCTGCACATCTTTCTAAAAAGTAAGCTCTCAAAGACTTTTTATTCTTTAATTTGCTTACCAACTTTCTCTGCTTCCTATAGTTTACATAGACTTTCCATGATCTGTACCTAGTGTATTTTGTAAACAATATGTGTTTAGCATATATAGATTTTCATTAGTTCTCTGTTAATATAAGGCAATGTTTCTTACGTGGATATGTATGATTCGTTGGAACATGTTTGCCTATAACATTTAACAGAACTTTTTCCAAATTAACATAATCAGAGTTGACAGATTCTGAGTCAATACCGGAAGACAGGGCAAAATATAGAGCATTTCATAAATCATTTACAAAGTCAATAACATCAAAATCTTTGAAACTTCTATGTAATGTTTTTCCCTGGTTGCAGAATGCACAGTGTTTCTTAATTGAGTAAAGACCAAAGTATGAAATATGACTAATACCAATCGTCACACTCAAGATGTTAACACTCTGGCTATATTTATTTGTAACACAAGATGGATTACATCCATTCTTAAAACATGCAGGTTCTCTAATAAAGCAGGCCACATCAAAATTAACACATATATCTCATAGACATTGAGATTTGGAGAGGTCCTACATATCAAAATTTAGGTCACCAATGATAATAAGTTTACACACTTTACTAGACTTTAGTCAAGCGATTTTACACGATTTTCCGGGGAAAAAAGCATTTCATTTATTGATGGATGCTTATACACGCTATGAATTAACCATTTAATCTTGTTTAGACACAGCTAATAAGTAATCTGCTCCAGGTGCTCAGATTCTAGTTCTTTCATCCTGATTCATTTATCTCGTTAGAGTTGTTACTTACATCGGTTAAATTCCTCATGTCCCTTGTTGAGCGTGGGCAATATGGTCACTGTTTAGACGTTACAGACTATTTAAGTGATGAAAAAAGTAGGTAACTAATGGTTATATTTGTCGCTAATTGTTACTGAATGTACCTAAGCTTTCACTAATTTGATACTAAATGGACCTCATCTGTCAATAATTGATACTGAATGTACCTAAACTGTCGCTAATTTGATACTGAATGTACCTCAACTGTCACTAATTTGATATTGAATGTATCTAAACAGTCACTGATACTGAATGTACCTAAGCTTCACTAATTTGATACTGAATGTACCTAAACTGTCACTAATTTGATACTGAATGTACCTAAACTATCACTAATTGATACTGAATGTACCTAAACAGTCACTGATACTGAATGTACCTAAGCTTCACTAATTTGATACTGAATGTACCTAAACTGTCACTAATTTGATACTGAATGTACCTAAACTATCACTAATTGATACTGAATGTACCTAAACAGTCACTGATACTGAATGTACCTAAGCTTCACTAATTTGATACTGAATGTACCTAAACTGTCACTAATTTGATACTGAATGTACCTAAACTATCACTAATTGATACTGAATGTACCTAAACAGTCGGGGGCCCCGAGTAGCCTAATGGTCTAAAGCGCTCTCCGTTACGGATCACTGCCATCTCACCTCTGTCTGCGTGGGTTCGAGTCTAGGATTCGGCGAATGTAGATATGTGAGAAAGCTTGCCAGTAGCTTCTCGTGGGTCGGTGGTTCTTTCCGGGGATTTCCCGGTTTCTTCCTCCACCATTAATACTGGCCGCCATGTATAGCCTATCGTGTGCTGAAAAATGGAGTTAAGCCCCACAACAACAACCACCTAAACAGTCACTGATACTGAATGTACCTAAGCTTCACTAATTTGATACTGAATGTACCTAAACTGTCACTAATTTGATACTGAATGTACCTAAACTGTCAATAATTGATACTGAGTGTACCAAAACTGTCACCAATTGATACTAAATGTACCTAAACAGTCACTAATTGATACTGAATGTACTTAAATAGTCACTAATTGATACTGAGTGTATCTGAACATTCACTAATTTATACTGAATCTACCTAACAGTCACTAATTGAAAGTGAATGTACTGTAATAAATTTTGGAGATGCGCATTTGGTTATAGCGCCCCGTTTAAGGAATTCGTAGATTTGTGATTTTACTTGTTTGTTTATTGGAATTCGGTGCAATGGAAATATTCCTTAGCCCGAAATAATTAGCCAATTATTAGGAGCAAACGTCACGGAGAGAAAGTGTTAGTGGATTTCCATGAAGCCATGGTCAATTATGTCCCTGGGATAATGTAGTCCCTAATAAAATCTAGTAGTGTACCTTGAGTGTTGTGACTGCAGTGGCAGTATTTACGGTAGGAAACCGGTAAATTACACAATGGAATAAAATGAGAAGGGACTCTGCAGATACCGTTTATGTCGCCATGGTGGCAAATGTGATATAGTTGTATTGGCGTAATGTGCTTTGGAACCATGAATTGACTGGCCTATGGTGGCGTAGTTAAAATAGTTCCCTGAGTTAGGGGATAGTTGTAGAGTTTCTACGGCGTGAACTGCTGACGGTACGAAAAGCTGATGAAGGGAAACTATGCAAACGTGCGGTTGATAGATATTTGGCAAGCTGGGAAATCTGTGGTTTTACATTGATTAGAGTAAAATTTAAGTATAGAATGGACACGTCTGGATTTCTAACTTACAACTGAAGTTGTATAGAAGTCTTTGGAAATTTGGGGTAAACATATGACTTCTAGCGGGAATCGCGCCAGGGTTTGACACCACTTGGTCAAGCAAAGACCCCTGGCTTGTAACAGTACCTTACTGAATGTTACTAAAGGAATGTCACAAATGTTATCATCACTGTCATAGTCACCATTACTAGTGACCATCATAGTTTGCATCGCCAAAGACGCTGTGGTGGACGGCACACCGTCCTAAAATTGTGACCCTTTCCCATTCCACAGATGAAGCTTATTAATTTAACTAGTTCAATAGATGGTGACTCCTCCCCCCCCCCCATACTTATCTACAAAGTTGTGGTATGTGAATATTTTTCTAAATTTTAAAATAAATTAATTTTTTTTTTTCTTGTTTCCTTTATCGGAGCCCTCTGACTCACCGCCCACCCCCATAACGCCGACCCTACTCACCCCCCACCCCCATAACGCCGACCCTAGTTGCATTAACAGGGTAAACTATCAATATGACATATCAGATAAGCCTGGAATTACACAATCCTTCGTATGGGTCAGTGTATAATTGGGAAATTTAACCCGACGGTCAGAAATTCTGATCCAGAGGTTAGAATTTTACTTTCTAATACCGATGCATAACTAAGGATTAATTTTCTCACATTCCTAAACGAGGTGCTATGTGCAAGTGATCTGTGACCACTCAGCCACGCGTGACTCCTGGATCAAAAATTCACATATGGTGTAGGATAAGAAAGATGTGAGTTTCTGAGCCTCGAGGGGAATTTCCCCATCACACACTGACACAGTTTTGATACTGCCTTGAGATTTTGTGTGTGCAGTATATTAACTATAAAACATTAAAACTGTGAGGTTTAGGGAAACCTTTAGATTTGTCTGGGTTTTTAAAGTTTCACATATGACCGCCAGCCAATGAATTTTGCTCGCTGTTATAAATGGCAATATGATCGGAAGCCTAACTTGTATAGCTTTATATTTTCAATACTATCAGTTCCCTCGCTGATTGGAGTTAGTACAGGAATCCTACAAACACAAAATCTTAAGTCAGTATCAAACTGCACGGAAAAAAAAACTTTGAAAATTGAAACATTCCACTGTTGTTTCTTTTTGCTGAAATGACTGCATGTATATCTTAAAGTTAATTCCCAGTCTGGAATAACTGTTTTAAATGGTTTTGTGTTTTAATCCCTTACAGTTTGTAGCACAATAATAGCGTCATTTAAATTCTCCATAATGAACGAGGATTTTTTTAATTAAAAAAATATCGAAAAGACTCTATTTGAAAAAGTCATTCTGGATATTTATTCATCTTAAAAACAGAGTCCATCTAGGTATCGAACCATTAATTAATCTACCATGCAACTTAATGTTAATATATTAAGAGATAAACATAATATATACAATTGAATGGCATACATACCACACATACTTTCATTAATGATAGTTAAATAGACAGCATTGTCCAGGAAGCACAGCGGTTAGCGTGCCCGGACTACCAGAGAACGGGTTAAAAAATCAGACCATCAGATAAGTCCGGGTCGACTACCCCGATGTGTCCTTGAGTAAATCATTTAACTCGGGTCGTTTTGGCAATAAATATACTACTTGTGTTGATGTGTCGTAAAACCAAAAACCAAACCAATCAGCTACGGAAAGTAAGGTGATTCGCGACCTTTTTAGAGCCTCGTGGTGTTAAACAGGGGAACCCCTTGGTCTGCACCTAATAAAATATCTTCACATCACGAGTTTGTATGATATTTGGAAAGTATGAAATAAACACGGGATATCAAAATAAAAGTGAATATTAAGTTGCAACTATAGTACAGAGATTGAAGTCCGTGAAATTAATAATGTAAATAATTCAAAGCATTTATTAGCCCATGGGTGTATCTCAAAAGATTTAGTACGCTACTTTGTATTTTATTCCCATACCAGTTGGTTGTAAAATAATTAGTGGTGTGATACCTATTAAGAACAAAACTGAGTTGCATTTTTTTATATTAACAACCTTATGCAACAAGTACATGTATGTACTTTACTAATATTGGCAACATTCTAAGCACTCTAAATGATACTAATGAGTACATACAAATTGCCTACTGATGATAAGAATGAATGTTGCATTTCAAAAATATATACCATGTTCATACATTATAGATAACTGAACAAATACAGCATTTTACTATCTTGTTTCATATTTTGATTTTTTTCCTGTGTGTCTGCAATTCAAATGCGCATGCAAAACATATTCATCTGTAAGCATATTGTTATAAGGGGTATAAAAATAAAACCTATTTTCATAAATTTCTGGTATAAAGAACATATTTGTAGATTCATAAAATCTCCTTAAATGGAGATTGTTTTCTTAAATCATATATTAAGATGTGTTTATGGCAGTTAACAGGTTAATTTTTTTTAAAAGTTTTTTGCTAGTAAAAAACCAATTCTACTAGACATTAAAAGTTCAATAAACGCAAGCACATTTGTTGTCCGCTTCTACAAAATCCGATAAAAAATTCCAATGTTAGACACAAAAGCCGGTGCCGGATTACCTAATAGGCAGAATAGGCACCGGCCTATGGGCCCCACGCCTTTTAGGAGCCCCGCGACAACGGATCAAAATAATATTGAATTGATTTGATCTTGACGTATTAGGAGATAATTTGCGGGGGGTGGGGGCCGAGATTTCGCCTGCCTAGGGACCTCCACAGGGTTTAATCCGGCACTGCGGGTTCAACAACAAAAGTTTGTGCACAGCAAACGGTGTATGCCTGTAATTCTTACCTGATCCGTTCTTCAATAAATATATTATATACCAAATTCATAGAACATGGCGTTCGATTTACTCTCTCTCTCTCTCTCTCTCTCTCTCTCTCTCTCTCGCCAATGTGGGTATGTGAGAAAGCTTGCCAATAGCTTCGTGGGTCGGTGGTTCTTTCCGGGATTTTCCCGGGTTCTTCCTCCACCATTTATACTGGCCGCCATGTGCTGAAAAATGGCGTTAAACCCTACAACAACAACAACTCTCTCTCTCTCTCTCTCTCTCTCTCTCTCTCTCTCTCTCACACACACACACACACACACACACACACAACTTTACTCAAACAGCACGTACAATTTCGTCGTTTGAGTACGGCTGACTTCACAAATTTGCAGGCATCAGACCAACTAATACTGATCTGATCATGTAAAAATGGTTTATAGATTCCACATATCTTCGAATAAAGCACTCCTGCAGCCTGGATCTGTGATAAACCTTTTTAGATATAGCGGTGTGCATATAAACGAGACGAGAGGCCATCAGACCTTTGGATATATGAAAGTGAAAATACTTAATTAAAACCAAGCACCAACGATTGCAGTATTGCAAGAGATATCCTGAAAAGAAAGAAAAAAAAAAAAAAAAACGAATGTGTCCGGTGTTGTCTTGATCAAACTATGTGAATAAAGCGCGCATGTTTTCTGAGTTAATTTGAATCAATAAAATAGGTCCTAGGACATGGGTCAGCAACATACATTGCTTCACATTTTGTATCTTAACTGTGAAAAAAGAAACACCACTTACCTTTTTGTGACATTACAGAATTCCGCAGCGTGTATTTAACAGAAATTCTGGACCATGTATCATCCCAAGTCTAACCCGATTTCACCGTTATAAGGATCAACAGAAACAGGCATTATGATTTGCTCCTGCTGTTTCTGCATTGCCGCTAACCGATGACGTTACGATATCGACACGCGAGAGAAATCGATGAGCTTGACAGTGCATTATCTGGAAAGATCCGGGGGTTCCAAGTGACAGAGAACGGTTAGCGCGTGCTGCTGATAATTGGTCAAGTATGATCTGACAGCGCTGAATTTCAACAAAGCCTCTGTGTAATCGATAAATTTTGTGACAACAGCCAATTAGATGTAATCATAAATCACCTGTGGGCGGAAGGTAAACAGAATTCCGATCATTATTCTTCATTAAGTGGAGACAGACGGAAAGCAATACATCATCATTGGAATATTTTTGATTTTGATGTTTTCAGATTCAAAGATTTGCTGATAATTATTTTCAAAAAATTTCATACTGATGCCCTGAAATCCTCACAAGCAAATATTGATAAAATAACCATTAGCAGTACGCACGTTTGCAACGGTATTTAACACGACATCCAGCAGTTTTGAAAAGCGTGTATGTTCATAGACAGAGAGTTTAATTTGGATTTATGGACATCTTTTTTCCAATAATCAGTGAAAGTTCATTTACATATTTAGTGCGAGCAATCGTTGAAAGAAAATCCCTGCGTCTTCCGAGGCAATGGCATTGATATGGTTATTAAAGTCTATAACTAGTAATGGCATCTGAATAATTGATGCTATTTAATGAAACGTGTGACCGCTATTCTTGGCAGGAGTACATAACTATGACTGGATTTCACCCATAATCCTTTCATCTCAGCTTAGGTTTACAATCGTGCAATCTGATTAGATGAACTATTTTTATTTCAAAGTTCAGTTTGAAAAATTGATTGGCTTAAGTGTAGACGGCGTATTGGTACAATCTAGGGCCAGTTCCGCGAGATTACATACGTAATTTATCATTTTTACTCACCTAGAAACAGACATTTCCTCATACGGACTGGCAATTGAAGCTTTGCAGAATGCGAGCACAATGTGGGCTTTGAAGAATGCGAGTACAACGTAAGATCTGAGAACGAAATATTGAAGACATGAATGGTCACACGAGAAAGAATTTTTAAAACCGTAGACATCGAAATATAAGAGGGAAGTTTCAATAGCTTCCTTCCTGTAACTAATTAGATTATACAAGTGTATCTGAAACGTGTTCATGAAAAAGAAACCAGATGCAGTATACAAGGCATATGTTGTAGTATAATGACCTTTACGAAATTTCCTCTAAGCTCACGCTAACATTCATTCAAAAAAAAATCTTGTCTAATATTAAATTTTGGAAGAATTATGCTGGTTTTTCTCCGTAGCTTTGGAGCACCGTTGAAAGTGGAGACGGCATAAGGCAAGGTTGTTTGCTCTACAACTCTCACACCTACTTGATTTTTTTTTTTTAGTCACCAATACGAAAACCATGTGCTGTGTGAGGCAGACAGCTGATGAAGATGACTGCTTCTGTATCGGCACTAAATAACCTTCAAGTGTTGCTGTACCGTCAAACACCAAGCCAAATAGACTGTTGTTGTGTGTTGAGGATATGTGCAAATTCTTGAAACAACAGAAAGTTCGCTTTGTCTGTCCTTGAAATAAACGATTTTTCACAGTGTTACGTGACTAGGCTCGTACAAAGTAACAAAGGAAAGAGAGAAAGCCAACAAGCTTTGCAAATTAACAAAATAATTTATTTCCCTAGAAAACAAGGTAAAAATATGAAAAAGGACTTACGGTTTGTGAATCTAATCCAAAAGTTAATCCTAGAATTTAAAAATATAAGTCCTATCACTAAACAGTTCTAATTGAATCCAGTTCGAATCTCGATGAAGTTCGAAGATAGAAGGCGATGACGTCCTCTATAACCAGTATTGTGCTGATGTGTCAACAGTTCCTTGTCGAGTCACCAAGAATAAAATTCCGGCTTTAGAATTCCGAATAATTTTTAGTAAATGTCTTTGTCCAAGAATTTCGGTGAACACTCGTGATGAAGTCTCCAAGGAAAATAAATTATTTTAAATAAATAAAACTCAATTCAAATGGCAACAACAGGAATACCTTTCAGCCTGAAGGTATAATTTACAACTGACTATAAAATCACTATGAACTAAGTTTTAACCCTTAACTGAGACGCAGAACAGCGCAGTAAAAAAAAATATGTCAATTATCACGTACTCTAGTAAGCCTTAGCTAAAAAACCAATGATTCCCACACTGGAAATGAATTTAAAAATAAAACGTTGTTTACTCAACTAACACGCAGGCTAAGCATGACCTTGATTACAACCAATGATTTTCACTCAGTGTTTACAAAATTGGAATCAAGATCAAGAACTAGGTCAGCTAAAAATACAGTGAAGTAATCATTTTGCGTACTAATCAGGCTAAAAGAACTGAAATGATTTTTTCTAGAACAATGTCAAATCCAGTGAATAAAGTTATTACAATAGCATGTAATGAAATAAAAGTAAAATAAAAAAGAATTTAAAACTAACACAGAAGTAATTTAATTACACATAAGAAACAACAGCGCGAACATTATTATTTTCTGATAATGAACTTATGAAATTCTAACATGATAAACATAAATATCGGCTTGTTTTCTATAATAATTTATTTTTGAATTTTAGGAAGCAAAGATAGTCTTGCAGAGTAGCAATCTTTCACGAGATGCACATTGAAAGTAAAGCCTCTCTGTGTATTTTTAAGCCCAAATCAACCCCAACCTCCAACCCCCACCCCAACCCCAATCAACCCCCGCCATTCAGATATCAAAAATATTACAAATTTTAGGTTCATGCTATCTTCTTAGGATAGAGACAATATACATTACTTATTTTTCTTTATAACGAGGATTACCGGTGAAAAAAATCCTGAGAATATATTTTCTTTTAAATTTTGAACGCCGTGCGCGAGATACGAAACTTTGAAATGGAACCTTAATTTTAAAGATATCGATTCAACTCAAGGGGAGACAACTTTAAATTTGAGCAAAATCAGCGATTGTCCTACATAATTAAACGGTTGTCCTGTTTGTAGGACCAATTTCTTAATTATGACGTACATTATGCAATATTAATATATTGCATCGGTGCTTCTTGGGATCCGCATTGCGGGTAACGACGGAAACAACTATTTAAGTTTATAATTAAATAATCAATTAATATGTTGCATTTTTATGCAAGCCTGAAGTCCGTGACATTTATTACGAGATCACTTGCACTTTCGTACACCTCTCCTTTAGGGTTAGAGTGTTCGTTAATCTGCGTTTAACGTTTTTATTAATGAATCAATTAACATGTTATAGTTTCATTCGAACAGAGGCCTTCACAGTCAATACGAGAACACTCGCACTATCATTTGAACTCTGCTCCATAATTAGGTAATTCGTCTAAGTGCTTATTATAATGTAGATGGCTGAAGCACACAAACCAGGCAGCAGCTGGTAGCCCCCTCCCCCTTAGGCTGTACACAATGAGACAAAAGTATACTAAGACTGTTTGACAAGTCTCAAATATTTATGCTTATATGTATCAGCGTATTAAAATCAAACTTGTTGATTCTAGTTGTAAAAGAAATAATTAAGATTATACATAAATTTGATAAAGTTTTGTGGCAAAAAAGTTGAACTTTAACATGAAAGTGTCTGTTAGAAAATGACCCTTATTTTTAAACTCATGATTTTTCTTTTATCCTAAATCTAAGAAAAAATGTATTTTCTCTCTCTCTCTCTCTCTCTCTCTCTCTCTCTCTCTCTTGGAAAAAAGTGAAGACCAAACAAAAGTTTGTTATGAACGTCTACTTCCTGTCAGCTAAGTATAGTATATTGAAGAAATTCAACTCAAGAATAAAATTTAAAAAATGTTTAATGAGAGTATAGCAAGAAAGAAGCTGCAAAGATGTCATCAGTAAAAAATATACATTTGGTTCAAATATACACATAAGACACCTGCAAGGAAACACTCACTGTTTGCACTCTGGTACAGTAAGAATTAGTGACTGAATTTAATTTTCGACGACTTGTGACGAAATCATTGAATAAATTATTTTGTTAAAAATAGCTTTTTTAGTGTTTGAAAAAGCGAAATAACGATTGAAAACCATAAGTGACCCAAACAGAAGAAAGTTGAAGATTGCTTTTTTTTTTTCGTTTTAACCTAGGTTACCAATGTGTCGGAAGATAACTGCAAGAAAATTTGGAAGATGATGAGGAAATGTTGTTTGCATTTTCGAACTTGACTGCGTTCCATTTATCTGGCAAGTACAGTCATTCACTCCTTTATGTAACCTCCGGTTTTGAAGCACGTGACAGTATTGTACCAGTCAGATTTGGCAGACCAAAACCGCCAACGAATCGTTGTGGCAAACTGACAAACCTCTGTCTGCCGCAATTCACAGGTGCATAAATAAGGTTCCGCATATTTCAGTATATAAAACATTTGAACATGCAATTTCTTCGTCTTTACAAACACTCTGAGATACAAATTCTGTATCCTAACTTGACCATATAATTTTCAGTAGCAAAGCAACAGTTCTACAATAGATAAATTAGTGGCAGACCAATGACAGGGTATAACGGTACTAAATGATGTGCAGTTCTAGTGCCATGTCTATACTCCGTTCCGGTATATTACTCCTCGTGATGTAACTGTCTTGTTTTCAACAGAGTGAACTTTTTCAGATGTTATTTTATTTGCAACCAGAGTCCCTGATTGAGCAATACTTATACCATACATAGGTGTTAGCCTATTGTTGATCAACATTTACACCACATCTTTTGTTTGCAACTAGTCTCATGTAAATCAATACCTACTTGTTTGCAACAAGAGTCACTTGTTGATCAATACTTACACCACATATCCCTTGTTTGCAACCCGAGTCACTTGTTGATCAATACTTACACCACATATCCTTTGTTTCTTGCAGGGTTTTCTAATTCGATACTCAGGTCCTGAATCAAGTATTGTGCTTACAGAATGTGACAACTTGGGTTTCCTTTTTCTTTCACGTTGTGAACATTCTGGAACCCAATGTTCCTTCTCTAGACAGATATGGCAACTATCTTGACTTTATTCTCGAATGGCATAGTCCATAGTCTTGATGAAAGTATACTTTTGAATGAATCTCAGCAAATTTCTGCCGAAAGGGGCGATCTGTTTTGACTCTTCCAACTTCTTCTTCAGTCAGAAAGCTGAGTGTATGTACAGTCTTAGGGTAAGAAGTTCTCTCTAGCGAAAGAGAGTATGTAAAATTAAGTCAGATCAAATTTTGGAATCAGGATTAAACGGTCACACTTTGGTAAGAAGAAACCAAGAGACGACTGCGATTACTTTCGGTGTCAACTTGTACGCTAACTGAAGTATTAGCAGAAGTGCATGTCAGTGAGTTGGAAGATGACATGTTTCAGACTGAACCAACACCCTCTACCTCTACCTCAAGATCGAAAGATTCAAGATCCATCAAAAAAGAAAGTCGTCAGTAGCTTCTAAAGATTATTTTCACATCCGAGAGACCCAAAACATTGTCCTCCAGAAAATTTAGAACCATCTCATCCACTGGGAGTTCAAATTTGAAGTGTCACAAGAGAATGCAGCAGTTTATTAGCGATATGTGTGATTCCTTGTTAGAGACACTGAAACGACAATGCCCAGAAAAAGATGATGATCATTTGAGAATCTCCATCCATCACGACAGTTTCAAGTCTCCTGACTGGATCGAGTTAAGTACACCGGCATAATTAACACTGTCCAAAGTCATCAACAAAATTCAACACGTTCAATCAAATGACGAGTTTAATATCGCTGATGAAAAGTTACTCTTCTCATGACACATTTTCCACCTCCAAAGGTGGCGGACGCAGACAAGTGTTATTGGTGGACATAATTCCTAGTCCCAATTGACAGCTCACAAAACCAGATGCGCTTAACCCGTGCCATCGTCATGGGTCGAATCTACACCGTGAAGAAAAATAAAACAGAATGGAAAAGATCATGAGCGTATATTCGAAAATCAGACAGACCCCAACAAGGAAGAGAAGCAGAGAACCAAGTAAACAGTGTGTGGCATTCCTGAAATGTGGAAACGTCAAGGCGTGATGGCTTCTCGCTGTGTGTTGAATGTATACCCTTAATTAGTTCCCAGAGCTCCTGTGTTTCAAGGAACAGATTTCCCAGACGGAAAATACTATTACTATCATCACAGGATTTCTTGGATACATATATTATTGCGAGAAATATGAAAAAGAACTTAATAGTTGGGAGCAGTAAATTCATTGAGGAGAGATATGCCGTCTGTGTTTAGCATTTGACATTGACTGAATTGTTGTAAAATTCCAAGAAGACGCTACAAACATCTTTCTGGGACCCAACACTCGTCCCAAATTAGCAGAATGATGTTTGGTCTCTATCAAAGACATTTGGAGGGAGAAGGATATTTCAGCGTTACGGGGACTGCAATGGATATATTACAGCCATGGCTCACAAATTCTCTGGATACGACGGAAAATTTCTTTTGAAATATTATTCAGAACAAGATACCGAATGCCCAATAGTCTAAGAATGGAGCCAAACTCATCTACATGGAACTGGGACAAGTACAGTTTACAGATTGCATGCGTTATTTTAACCATTCAGCTGAGTGGAATGCATAAAACGTTTGGAATGACAGAAACGGCTAAAGGTTATTTTCCACACTTCTTTTAATACCGAAGCTAATCAACACGTTCTACTGCAGCATTTCCCTGACGTTCGATATTACGACCCCGACAATATGCTCACAGAACAAAGAGAAGCATTCTTCAAACCCGTTTGACTTTCAAATCGAAATATTAAAATATTGCTGATCTCACGAGTACATTTTATGCCGATGTTCTGGAAAATTTCGACAATTATTTCTGGATCACAGAAACATTGATCCTTTGAAGGAGCTTTTGTTATCGCTAAAGCGAGTGGATTAGTTTATCAAAAGAAGCTCATGTCTGAGCACAAATCTGTTATTACACTAATCCTCTGTCAGATGTCGATACTCCGCCAAAGCTGACTACATTACACGTGTGAAAGTGACGACAAATGGTTACAACATCCTAGGAACGGTGGAGAAAAGTAAAATGCTGGGAATTAGAAAACCCCAAGATCGTGTACGAATTCCATCTGTGTTTTTTTACCCGACGCCCCACTTGTTTTCCTCAACGAAACCTGAAAAGTCTTTTCTCTGAGTTCACCATGGAAACATTGTACGAGCAAACAAACAAGCAACGCCTGAGCTAGAAATTAAGGATACCATGGGACAGAAATATGGGAGCACGATTACGATCGACGTTTAAAAACAGTTCCAGAATTTAGACGCATTGCCGAAAGTGCTGGATATTGAACCTTTGAATCAATGCAAAAGTTGATCTGGAAGACGAATTGATGCGACACGCTTGCTGTACGAAGTGGTCGAATCCCAAGGAGACGAAAATATACATCGATGTATGTTCTTTTTATCCCTGGGTGTCCAAATATGCTCCGAAATAGAGCATATTTGCACAGGCAGGGATAGGAAGAACACCCTGAAATGTTGACAGAAGACATTAACGTGGAACACATTCGTCAATACGAAGGTTGATCAAATGCAAAGTGTTACCTCCAACCAACTTGTACCATCCTATCTTACCAAATCAATGCCCCCAAAAAGCTGATGTTTCCTTTATGCCGCACGTGTGCTGAACACGTAATAAAGATTAACCTTGATGCGACAAGGATGAAGGACACGCTTTGACAGGAACGTGAATGAGTGTTAAATTATTCATATTCTGCATAGCGGATATTGCTTGTTAAAAGTATACGAAATTTGGCATTTTCTTACCATAGAACAATACCAAAAGGACGAAGACTCGTGTTCAGGGATATTTTTCTGGCTCGTATCCCAAAGTCATGTTAAATTGTTGGTGGGAGGAAACTGGCACAACATCCTATATTATCCAAGTTGAAATACCTGGCAGATCCAAGCTGAGGCTTTCAACTGGTATACGACAAAAGGAAAGCTCACGAAACACATGAAGATGGTCCGTGACGATTTTGATTTTGTTAAATCGCGAGGAAGCGACAGAGTATGCACCCCTCCCCTCCCCCCACCCTCCCCCGACTAGATTGGGAATGTCATCATTGCAGCATACGTGGCACCCAATGCCAATTTAAAACTGGATTGCCTTGAAACTTTTACTAGTTCGAGACCTTCACTTTCACACCCACAGTTGTATGTACATCCATCGTCCGGATAGCCATAACCCAGACATGGAAGGGAACCGTTTAGACGCATGGATGGACCAACACCCAGAACACACTATTGTAAATGTTTCTAGCGGTGGCCCCCAAAATTATGGTTGTCAATACAGAAACCGACATGTGCAAAGTCAATAGACTCACACTCAACTATCGATCGAGTCAACTAGTCAACTTTGATGTCTCGATGTCTTGAAGGAAGCTGTACAGTCTGGGCTAGATCAAAACATTCGCTTGAAAACATTAGAACAACACAAAATGCTACGTTTCCTAAAACACCAAATTGTCAGTCGACCTTTAGAAAATGTCTACTACCAAACTGTGTACCAGAAACGAGTGCAACATCCAGACCGCAAAAGGTACTGACATGCTGGGCTCCAGTATAAAAGGGGTAAACTCACAAACAAACACTGCACCGCGAATACAAATTTCGACCTAGGAAGATAATGAATAATTCAGCACAATAACTGAGTGAGGAGCCTACTGATGATTCCAAAGATCAATAATGAACCCAGTACAATGTTGTGCTTTGCACCAAAGGTGATGCCGTACCTGCAACATCAGTGATACAACACTACCTTGCCGCTCCTCTACCACAGAAGGTAATGCCATTCGTGTTCTTACCGCTCTGCTAGCAAAAGTGATTCAGAACGACCTTTCAGCTTTACTGGTAAAGTGACGCCGTACTTGTACCTATCTACATATCTATGCACTCGTAAACCACTCTGGATACAACTAGCTCATCGAAATGTACAATTCAAACAAGAATATACGTTTATTGTGCCTTTGCCTGTCTTTTGTGACTTTGAAAGTCGACTCAAGACGTTCCAAAATAGTTCTGAAGATCTGGATGGAATACCTAGTACTAAAACATTAGCCAGAGCTGGATTTGCCTACTCCTAAGGAGCAGACCAAATGCAGTGTGGTGTGAAGATCCATGGAAGTATAAAGATTCAGCTTTCTGGAACATGCTAGTTGGTCCCCGTGCTGTCACTACCTTCCTTTTGTAGGTCACGATTATTATCCCCATGGATGCTTTGGAAGAGAATATTCGTTGTTTGCCTTCCGAGCTAATAGAATGTAGTAACAGAGAGCTTATACAGATTAAAGTGAAACGCAAAAAATAATTACATATTTTACGACAAAGACGATTGAATCATTGGTACCAGAATGGCATAATAGGGATTTTGTATTTTCAACGTGTTCAAATGGTAAGACATTGATCAACTACCCACGACAAATAAGGATTTCAATATCACGACTTCTACCAGAAAGCTGGAACGCTAGAAGGAAATCTTTCAGAAATGATGATGCCACTCAAATACCTTATGTGTGTTTGCTCATCAATTTAAAACCGACCATTACCCGATTATTTGAGATTTAGCACCAACGTTGGTGCCAAGAAGAATATTCTGTCATTTACATGTCACCTTTGGCGTCTAGAAACAAAAACCAAAAAACATCTTGCACTTCTTCTCTTTAAAACAATGTTAAACATGACATACTCTCAATCTCATCCTCCTGCCAAATTATTTGAAGAGCTGTATAGCATCGGTTGCAAACAAAAAAAATCCACAAGTCCGGGCACATTCGTTAGAAGCCTGTCTCAAAGACGTATTACGGCGGTTTACTATGACAGCACGTCAATTTCTTCAAGTCATCATTCACATACCACATCAAAGCAAACGCTCTTTTGAGACACATAAAGTAGCGTTGTCACAACTGCCAGGTCTAACAATCAAGAATCGTGTGACGAACTATATGGTTGGGGTGTAGTGCTCCCAATATTTAATTTAAACTATCATAGAAGTCCCACCCAGGTTCTATTTTGTTGAAAGTTAAATTTAGTGAAAGACAGATGTAAAGCTCCGAGCCGAGGTCAGTAATGCCGACGGTTTGATGGTTAAATATACAAAAAAAGGTTAAAATTCAATGAATAACAATTTAATAATAATTCAATAATAAAATGACAAATTTCCAATTACACTCCTTCCGCTCGACCCTTTAATAAGCCTACTGCATCACTTGATTAGCAGTGTGAAATTGATTTCCACCTGTCCTTGTTCTTCTACTCATCTGTTGTATCCTTTCTCTCTTATTTCTCCCAATTCCTTCTCCTCTTCCTCCCCGACCTCTCTCCAAATTCCTTCTCGTCCTCCTCCTCGACTTTCTCTAGACTCCTTCCCCTCCTCCTCAACTTTCTCTAGACTTCTTCTCCTCCTCCTTCACTTTCTCCCCCCCCCCCACGACTACACTTCTGTCGACTTCGACTGTCTCGGTTACAGTCTCAATTCCGTCTCCAACTCTTGAAGACTTGGGACCCAATGGAACCGGAAGTTCTCTTTCCCCTAAAATAGCTTCACTTTCGAAGCTTTGTCTTTCCTTAGAATCTACCTCTAAGTTATGCAGCTAGATTACGAGTGGCTTCTTTCTCTGAATAAACCCTATTGATCGGCAATCCTTCCAGGCGAATACTAAAATACTCTTACGATTTCGGAAGGTATCATGGTCTGAATTGTAATCAAGCCCTCTATCTCAATTTTGATTGGATATCGCAGATTTAGCACCAGTGTTTCCTAACATTCTTAAACAAAATGGAAACCCACTCCCGCTTCTCCGCCGCGACAACGACGTCCCCTTCTACCTCATTATCAACAACTGCTGCAGCAAAATTAAAGTGGAGTTACAGAAGAAAAAAGGACAAGACAGAACTGGAGTTTTGCAAAGTTTACCGTCTTTATCTTAACAAGAACTGTCACCATTTGGTCAGCTGAAAATACCTCATCGTCGAGTACTGTCCATAGTGTAGTTTGTGTGACGAGCCGACAATCCGTGTAGACGAATTACAGAATAAAAAGAAGTGTCTATTCAGTGTCTATTTTCCTGGTGAAAAATCAGATGTCACAAAAAATGCCCACACCACCTCTCCATCGTCCCAAGACACATACCTCCTCAAAAAGGGTAAAGAAAGGGACTCCCTCCTCGTTTAACTTAAAATTGGGATGTTTGGTCAGTAGTGACTAAATGTAATCCTCCGATGCAAAATCAAATCATTCAAAAAGCAACCAAAGAAATCATCGGTACTCGACGTGGATCTTCTTTGAACGTTTTGAAAGGGACGGTACTTTTGTCGAAGATACATAAAGAACGATTAGGAATACATCAGAACGTTCATGAGTCCAAAGGAAAACAATGTTGGTTCATCGAGGAGGATTTCTACCAATGCTGATCGTTGTTAAAAGTGGATGGTCTTTTGTTGTGATTGATTGCTGACCTCTTAGGAGGCGTCATGAGATGATCATGAAAAAAGAAGATACAAATGACACCCTTTTATGACAAGACTTCACAGGTGTACCTTGGGATCTTATGGAAGGACAGAAACTCTCTTTTGTTCCTCACAACTACGTAAGTACAACGGTTTCTCATTTACATTCTAATCCTTTTTCAGAACTGTCACAGTTACAACAAGAATTACAATCGTTGATGGTTGAAACCGATTTGTTAGAAACAGAAAAATCGCAACGGTACAGGCAATTATTGCAATGATTTCTACTGCTGCAGCACAAAGTTTCTGATGAAACGGCTAAACCTACTCTGAGAGATTTCAAGACACTAATGAAAAGCGAAGCAACAGACCCCAAGACAGACACAGCCACAGATATGGAAGAAGACACACCGGGACTGTTTCAAATTCCGTCTGCTCCAATACCTGTAAGGTTGCAGCTTCTTGTTGACACCATCCCCTTCTCGAAAACGTTTGGGACACAAAGATAATGCTCACACATTCTTCAGGAGAAGAAACAAAGAAATGAAGGATGATAGAAAAACATCCAAAATAAAATGTCTCCACCACCACAAACGTCTCCTACACCTATTGCTCGTGGAGCAAGTCAAACCTCGTTACAATTCCAGGAAATACCACACGAATCAAAGAACAGGATCGAAAAATGGGTCATTTGCAGAGGAGCAGTGCAACACTCACAGTTAAACCCATCATGAAGACACGTTTAGCCAACATTAACTACAATGATAATCATGTTGCTGGTTACGAATGAGTTAAAACCTTTATTGTGCTGCGAAAATCAAAATCAAAAGTGTACGTTTGCCAGATGTACGATAATGGTTACAAGGAGAATTGACGTATACGTTACACAAACCCATTCGACGAATATTTCCCAGGAGTGAAACCAAATTCGCTGGCTTCAGTCATCAATGGCAAGCAGATTTAGCTGATGTTTCTCATTTGGAGGCTTACAGTCGTGGTTACAAATATGTCTCATCGATTTGTTTTCAAAATCAGCTTTGGTAGTTCATTTGACAAATAAAGCACTTTATAGTGCGAGCTTTAAAACTGGTTTTGAAACAAAGTGTTCGCCGAAACAGACCAAGGCACCAAAGTTTTATTCAAGCACTTTAAAAAGAATTGAAAAAGACTATTCACTGATTCACCACCAAAAATCCTGAAACAAAGGCTAGTGTCGTTGAATTTTTCCAAAGAACTTAGAAAGAACACATTTGGAGATACTCAACACTCTCAAATACATCGACGTGTTACCACGTCTCGTCAAAGCTCACAATCAGAAGCATTTATCGAAGTTTTAGATGTGCACTCAAAGAAGCTACCCCTGAAAATGGTGCTTGATTCATAGTCTGGAACGTCACTTACCACCTACAATAAAGACGTAATCTTAAAAGCTGGAGATGGCGTTCGCATTGGGAAAACCAAACGCACATTTAACAAATGTTATCTACCTACCTGGTCAACCCAACTGTTTCGTGCCATAGACAAGCAGTGCACGTGATCCCACTGTCTGTAAATTGGAAGAAATAAACGCAGAAGTGTGAATAGAAACATTTTACTTGCCTGAGTGACACAAAGAGAAGACGTCTACGATACCGAAATCATTATCGATCGAAAAACACGTAGTGAGGGCAAATGCCTACTTCAAGAACTGAAAGTGATTTCGAAAGGATATCCACCTAGCTTTAGTTATTGGATCGTTGCTTCACGAGTCATCGACTATAAAACGAAGTGACCATCATGCCGTTAAACACAGACGCTGCCTCTTCTTCTCAGAGTTCCTATCTTCAAGCACTACAAAACAACCACTGTGGGTATGGTGCGGAGAACTTGTCCCTAAAAATCAAATCGTCATTTTCTGCCTATTCTTTGTGGTGTATTTTGTCATCGGAGCAGCGATTGACAATTTGAGTCTGCAGCAATGAGACAAACAATTGGGGATAATTTTGCTAAGCAGTTGTATTTGTTATCTTCAATCCGTCGTTGAAATGTACTACCGACAATAACAACAACATCGGCAGGCTTACGACCAATGCCAGTCACCACAACAACAATTCTTCCAGTCACAACAGCAGCAACAACCCACTTTTGGAACATTTGGAAAATATTCTCCTTTGACATCAGATGACTTCTCGGAAACCAGATCCATATAACTATAAATAACCAATTTTATCTGACCTTACCGAGTTTCCCAACAAAAACAATACCTTATGTTGTGTCAGACACATTACATCAATCCATACAATTGGAGTACGATGCTCATTGGGAAGTAGCTATACTACAACTTGTTTATCCTATCCAGGCCCTGAATATCAACGAAGGTCAAAACACTTTCGTCGTCTATGTTCTCAACAAACAATTTCAAAAACAAAGAGACAAATATGATTCTCTCTTTCATGAATCCAACAGGCATCACCAGTCAATCCCCAATAGGTAGTAAATCCTCAACTGACTACCTGCACGATGAGAATTCCTCTTGGGCATTATTTTAATGCTCAACATCTGGTCGAAACTATTGTAATTATTCTTATCGATCAGTTTGTTAAAGCCCAGAGAAGGCTAACAAAAGTGTACTGTTTGAGTATCATAAAATTACCCAACAACTTAAAATGCTTTTTTCTGACAGCAGAATAAGCACATTACTTCTTTCTGATTTGTTTTCTATTCTGGTTTTCTCTTGCTCCTATGAAAGAAGTTTACAACAACGATCCATTCTGTAAGTATTTTCGTTAATCGGTCGAATTAAAACGAAAGACTCAGTTTATTGTTGTTTGCGCTGTTATGGGAAACATAGCCACTCTGTTACTCAATCGTTACACAGTCAATCCTTTCAAAGCGAATTCTGCCATTGCTGCTTATGAGGAACGTGGAAACACGTATTACTTACACCGTGAATTTGCAACATCCTCATTATCTTCCCTTCAGTAAATCGTAATTTGACAGTGTCAGCATTAGTATAAAAGGATATCTTGTCCAGTCGCTGTACCAGAAAGTCAAAGTTCTCAAAGTGAACAACGCCAATTCAGGCGCCGATACCATATTAGCTCTCGTCATCAGTTTCACGCATTCGTCATGGATTTGTGCTTGAATCAGGTAAACCAGCATGATGGAAAGTTGCCATTAGCAAGCGTACCTGGGAACTCTCTCGACGTATGGAAAAGAAGACAAGAACACACATTTAAGAAGAGATGTGGTATGTAAACCTGACACTTTGGAAGTTCAAAGATACAGAGTTAAAAGATGACAATCCTCACAACGTTGAATTTAACGACCATCGAAACAAAATCAAACAAAGACGTAGTTTAGATATGTGGTTGCTAGACAAATATTTGTTGAACGGAGTGGAAGTACGTCAGAGACTGAATTGAAGTAGAACCATGTTCCATTTGATGGCCAGTATAAATCCGCCATCGACGAAGCCAAACTTTACATGCGTCATATGGAAGTCTCACCTAAAGTGGGAAACAATGTCAGTCAACTTTTGACCAGAACGACAGCCAAGAATCAACTTCGGCGAGTTGAAGAGACCTACACCACTGCATCTGGACTCGCATCCTGCTCGCAGATCATATTTTCCGAAGACAGCTACCTAATGATTTGCTCACTGGATGCCAATGAGTAATGCAGTAATGCAGCCATCAACGGAACAATCAATATAAATTTCGAGTTTCAACACTTTACGTGTCCAAATTAGGAGTCAGACGAGCTGCTCAGACATTGTGTTCCGGACTCTTTGGACCTAACTTTGCCCAGAAAAATTACTTGACACTGTTTTAAGCCACATGACAATTAGGTATCAACAGCAACCTATGTATTTCGTACGACGATTATGCAGGAGGACATGCTACGTGGGGATTTGATTTCACTCCAGACCAAGGCATCAACAAAGGACATTTCCGCCCAATACAATCGAGCCAATTTCGTGTGAAGATGTGACAGCGACGGCTTCAGGGTCGTGTTCTGGTAAATTTTAATACCACCACTCCCCATAAACTTTTCGATCATTCGTCTCTATATACTTTTGAACCCATAATAACATTCCCGTCTAAAACCTAAGGACAGATTTAACGTTAGTATTTCCCGTACGTCCCTCAAATGCCTACTAATGTAATCCTAAGGCCAAATTTTAAATAATTTTCCGTACGTCCCCGAGTGCCTTCTAATGTAATCATGTGGACTCATGTTAATTCCCGTACGTCTCCAAGCGCCTGATACAACTTCTCATGAGTGTCAAAAGAGTATAATTCATTTGGTTGTATGAGAGATTTTTCTTTCATGGCATGCTTATTTAGGGACGATACATTCATAGCATGCTAATTTAGGGATGATCATCTTCGTTAGCCAAGGTTCCGATGTGCTAACCCTATCTACACCTTGGCGGATTGATCAGATAATTCGATGCTTCGGGTCTGTGAATTCATTGGATGCGGTGGCAAGACACTGCATCCAATCAAAATCAAGTTGTTCAAATTTGAACTCTGTTCCTACACGAATGAAACAAAAGGGTGAACACAACTGGAATAGGCTGACAATTAATCAATTTTCCATTGCCAGTCCGTCTTTGTACAAATACGTCCTTTCCCTCAAACCTGTACTGGCCTCTCTTTCAGGTACGTAGTCATACTTTCGATGTCAAAGTTACAAAGGATCCTTCTGAAGTCAGTTGCCTCCACCATTTTCAGCCGATATAAAAAGAAATAATAATAATAATAAGAAGAAGAAGAAGAAGAAGAAGATTCATGATTCCAGGTGTAACAGTATGCATTAAAAATCAAAGTACCTAAAGTACTAATAGCCCTATCATTTTTTGTAAAAAAAGTTTTTGCCTAGACCAAATATTAAAATTTTACATCCTGGCAGATGGGTATGCTACTGAATAAAGTACTTGGAAGGAAAATATGAAGCAAAAATGTTAGAATGAAGAAATCTCTTCTTTACGTGTTAAAAATGTTGAAACATATATATATATATATATATATATATATATATATATATATATATATATATATATATATATATATATATATCGTGAAATAGAGACCGTTATTCCACCATAAGAATTATTTTTCACTGTAAACTTCACTTTTGGCTTTCTGAGCCCCGAAACACGAAACTGCGACTTTTTCATCTCAAGTACGAGCAAGCGAGATTTGTCGCGGTACGGGTATGTAGTATTCAAGGTATCTTGTAGATGCCTTTTTGAAAATTTACCGCTCACTGCGAGTTGAATGCTAAATCTATTGACCCCCCAAATCAAAGTATTTGTATTGCTTCTAGTCCAAGTAACCTTGCTAATCTGGTTTATGTATATGCACCAGAACTCCAGTTATTATTTTGCAATGAAACTATGTTCCTATTTTTGGCTGCTATGACCTGGACCGATTACCTAATGACCCGAAAATTCACAAGCGTCTTACTGACTACAATTATAAAAAAAAGGGTCGTTATTATGCGGGGAACATTTTGCTCTTTCGGGTGACTGCAACCGTAACCTCGACCAACTGACCCCAAATCAATAGGCGTCTTCCTTGCATTAATTGCACGCTATTTATAAAGTATGACAATGGTGGTTGTTGTCTATACATGGCGGCCAGTATAACTGGTGGAGGAAGAACCCTGGAAAACCCCGGGAAGAACCACCGACCCACGAGACGCTACTGGCAGGCTTTCTCACGTACCCACGTTAACCGAGCCCGAGACTCGAACCCAAGCAGAGGTGAAATGGCAGTGATCCGAAACGATAAGCGCTTTAGACCCCTCGGGCCCCCCGTATGACAATGGTATGTCCAGTATAATATATGGGTCGACAGATGGACAATATCATCACATGGTATCTCTGCCTGTTATCATAATAGTCCAACACTAAAATGGCAAAAGGTGGAAATGATATTGAATTATATAACATCCAGTAAATCTGGTCATCTACCCCTGAATACAAATATATTTACCAAATTCCAGGATCCCCTCCAGTAGTGCTTTGCTACATCAACAAGATTTTCATCCAAAAAGTGTAAAAATGTGGGGGGAAAAAATAAATAAAAATTGCAACATTTTTGCAGCAGCCTAAAAATATAATCATACCATCTACATGTAAATACAAATATGTCTACAGGAGTAAAAGGGGGAGGGGGCATATGGGGAGGAAAAATTCCAGGAGATGTAGGTTGGGATTAACATTATTGCCTCATCTCCTCCCACCTTGAAAGTATCATTCGTCCCCAGTTTAACAGTATGGGCCGTTATGTTATACGGGGAATAGTACGTACAAAAAAAGTCTATAATTTAAACAGGCAGGGACGATTTGAGAAACAAGGGGAATGCAGTATGAAAAACACCGCTAACTGACCAATACACACTCTTCAAATAACCAACAAGCCGTCTTTCTTACTAATACCCGAACTTACTGACCAACACCCCCATCGACTGACCATCACCCACCTCTTACTCACTGTGACCCCGTCAATAATACTTACAACCAACACACCTATGGTAATAAAATGTTGTGGGGTACTAAAGCCTTCTAACGACAATGAATGGGATGGAGAGAAGAATGAAGACAAAACAAATGGCAGACAAGTAAACACACTATATTATCAACCCTGCAGTGAAAAGCAAGTTTATTTTCAAATGTGTTGCAAAATATACAATGTCAATGTTGCATGCAACCACGTCGGCTCCCCCTGTTACAAATGTACCATTTTCGTTCTTGTCTCCGTAGATTTAATGTGATCACTGAACTGCTAACCACTGTCAGTTTGATAAACGTTGGCCGAAAGTGTTTTGCCAAATATCCAATGGCAATGCCATACTGAGCAAGTTGTTCACTTTTTTACAAATGTGCCGTTTTCGTTTTTATTTGCAGCAGTGTTAAAGAAAAAAGCTAATCATTGCTACACTGTCAATCAAGGTCAAAGAGACAAACATTCTACACTGTCAAACCAAGACAATATTTGGCGCAAGATGAGATTCTCCTTAACTTCTGGTTCTTTAGTTTGTAACAGATATACTGAAGTGCTTGTGCTTGTAAAGTATAAAAAGTATATCCTTACTATGAAAAAAGGAGTGGTTCAATTCACCCAAGGCCTTTTTTTTTTACAAACGGAATTAACATTACGGATTACAAGGGCCTATTGAATTCTAACGCCCACACAACAAATGTTTTGTTCATTTGTTTTTTCTCCAGTACGCTTTAAATCTTTGAGAGCAAGGAAAGAGAGAAGAGTATATGAATGCGTGATGTAAAACAAGAGTCCCTCAAATAGATAGACGCTGAACTGCCGAAAACTTCCCAAGAATTCAATTTAAGACCATGTCTTCCTTTTAACTGCGGTGTTGAAACTATCTCTGATAATGGTATTCTTCAGCAACAAGATTTTCAAAATGAGCAGCCGTGATAGACATATTGGATGTCAGACTTACTATTCTTCTTTAAAGCCAACAAGAACTAATTTAGGGCAAACATCACAATAAGTCATCTAATGGAAACCACATGTTGATACGTTTTGTTTACAAGGAGTAACGAAAACAAGATTTTTCAAGATCGCTGCCATGGTAGCCATACTGGATATCAGATTGGCACCATTTCCATTTAGGAACAGCTGGACATCACGAGAAGTCTTTTGGTGAAGACAATATCAGTGTGACCAAGAAATCTAAAGTGTAGTGATAAAAAATGGCCATTGTTGCAACTATATTGGAAGTCAAATAGGCACCATTTTCATTTATGAACAACATCAAAAGTCTTTCAGTCAAAACCCTATGCTGATATGACCCTTCAGTAGTAGTGATAACAAGATTTTCATGATGGCCACTGTGATGGCCATATTGGATGTCGGAGCAGAACCATTTTCATTCAGGACTAATTAGACATCACATGCTGTCTAGTAAAATCCCATGCCGATAAAACCATCCATTCAGAACTTGTGACCCGAAGATTTTCAAGATAACCATTTGGTGGCCATTGTAAATGTGCTTGCAAGCTGCACCATTCAATTTGGACCAAAATCAGAAATGTTCTAGTGAAAACTCCATGACAGTACAGTATTACTTTCGTACAGGAGTTGCAATAACATTATTTTCATAACGAGTCTTTTAGTGAAAACCCAATACTGAAATGACGAGCCATAAGCAATAACAAGATTTCCAAGGCAATTGAGGCACCCATATTGAATGTCCACATGGCACCATTTTCATTCAAGGCCATCTATACAATTATAATCAGTTTTCTGTTGAAAATCTCAAACAGGACTAACCATTAAGAAGAAACAATACCATTTCCAAGAAGGCTGCTGTAGCAGCCATACTGAAGGTCAGAGCATCATTTTCATTTAGGACCAACTCAATATTATAATAACTTTTCTATCTGAAAATCTCATAAACAGGACTTTCCATTCAGAAGAAACGATACCATTTCCAAGAAGGCTGCTGTAGCAACAATACTGGAGGTCAGAACATTATTTTCATTTAGGACCAACTAGACATCACTAGACTTTTAGTGAAAAGCCCATATTGATATGACCACCCGTTCAGAAGTGGTGATAACAAGATTTTTCAAGATAACCACTGTAACAGCAATACTGGATGTCCAAGTGACACCATTTTTATTTAGAACCAACAAGACCCTGGGATGAAAGCGTGTTTAAAGTTTCATGGCAATTCTGCATATAATTTAGGAGAGTAGTGATAACAAACTTTTGCTAATGGATGAATGGATGACAAACAGACCATCCCATAAACTCTAATTGCCCATGGGGGCCCCAGAGTGGCCAAGTGGTCTAAAGAGCTCATCGTTAAGGATCGCTGCCGTCTCACCTCTGCATGGATTCAAGTCTCAGATTTGGCCATTGTGGGCATGTGAGAAAGCTTCTCATGGCTCGGTGGTTCTTTCCAGGGTTTTCCCTCCGACATTTACACTGGCCGCCATGTATAGCCTATCTTGTGCTGAAAATTAGTGTTAAACCCTAAAACAACTAACTGCCCATGACCAGCTGAACTAAAGATTATCTAACAGACTACAGTTTTAATACAGCTCTCCATTGGCTGAATGGAGAGAAGAACAATGCTTAATGACAGATATGGGTTTACATTTACTGTCAAATGAAGTTTTATAGGCAACTATTGCAATTCTGCAATGCACTATCTGAAAAAGAGTCAGTGAGACCGTGCTACAAGTTTTTGTGTACTTTTAAATAAAATTTTCATATGCAACTCTAAAAAAATTCTGCAGTGTGCTGTTGGTAAACATGAGGGCGAGGCATTACTACACTGTCAAAGTCGGAATTTAGCGTAAAACAAGGTTTTCATGTATTATACATTGTTGCATTTTTCTGTCACTCGGCAGTTTCATTGACAGCAAATGGTGAAAACGATAGCAAAATACTGCTACCCTAGGCAATTTGTCAAGATGTTCATGTACTTTTTAGTCAGATTCAAGGATTTTAAGTCCCTGTTCCATATAAGCTACTGACTGTTAATCAGTGAACGGTGTTTACTACTGTTCCAGATTAATTGACTGTTGGACCAAAATGAAAGACGAGTTTCTTGTTTTATTGACAAAATATTTAAATAGCAAACAACTACTACAACGATCCCAACAGATAATTCACTTGCAGCGACACTTATAGATACTTTATGGTAGTCAAAATATTCAAATACAACTGCTCCCAGGAATTTAAATTTCGTCCTTTAAAATATTCACATGAAAATGAAATGATAAACAAGCTGTTTTGTTGCAAAAGTTTTAAATTTTTATCTTTATGATACCTGAATCTGAAACAGGTGAGCTGCATGCAAGTCACAGCACATGATACTTGAACTTGAAAAATTAAAACTGAAATTAATTTTAACACAAATGTTTGTTCTTCTCTCCATCCTTTCCAATGTCTTCAGTGGGCAATAGTGTCCCTAATGTGTAGTAGCAGCATTTTCAAGATGGGTGCTGTGGTGGCCATATTGGACATCTTAGCAGCACCATATTCATTTGGGACCAACTAAATATCATAATAGGCCTTCTGTTCAAAGTCCCACGGATATGAATCTGCATTCAGGAGGACAATCAATTATACTTCCATGATGGCTTCCATATTGTACATGTATTGGCACCAAGTTCATTTAGAACCAACCAGATGTCCTTGTCTTCTGGTAAAAACCCCATGTGGATATGCCTATCCATTCAGGTGGAGTAGCAGTAAGATTTTCAAGATGGCTGCCACAGCAACCATGTTGGATGTCTGAGCAGCACCATTTTCATTTAGAACCAATTAAACCATTGAGATGAATGTATCTGGAAAGTGTTAATGGCAATCATCCAAGTAGTTTACAAGAAAGAGTAATACCAACTGAGTTAAAAAGTGTTTGTCCTAAACTAGCAGCCTGGACAGGGTAGTCTTTTCATCAACTCCTTGGAGGAACAAGGACAATTTCATTCAGTGAAACACAATAAAAATTAAGGCAGTTAAATGAATGACACCAGATGAAAACAAGATTTTTTTTCCCCTTTATTTTACATTAGACTGAAACAAAGTTTTGCGTTTTATTTGGGAGCTGCCTTCTTTGCCTTGATCTGGGATGCAATTCTGTCCAGGTCCCTCCTGCCCTGGGACGTCAGTCTACGACCTCTGCAACAAGAATGCAATTGATGACATTTATTGGTGACATGACATATTTTACATGAACCATGGTAACTGACCCAGGTTCAAAGGAACACTCAGTCCCGGCCAGAAACCTCCTCATGCATGTGTGTGTGCGTGCATGTATGTATGAATGCATTAACATTTAATGGCATCTCCGCACAATAATGGCTACATGGTGCCAATTAAATGTATAATTCTAAAATGTTAATATAAAGAATTACATAAAAACACTGGGAAGATAAATGCTTCCAAATAAGTGTAAACATAAAATATTACAAGATCAAAGATAAAAAGTTAAGATGTTGAAATTCTGTCAAATGTGCATAAAACAGAATATCAAGGTAAAGAACAAAATCCTTTTTTAAAAAGGTGGGGTCATAGTAACCTATGTAATACATTTCTTCAAATAGGCTGAAGTTTTCTCAAGAGATACATCACCATAGAGTTCCTTAACTGAACTGACATAAAAAAAAAAAACCCTACTCTCACAGGATATAAGTTCATAACCTTGAGAATGTGGTCCATCATAAATGGACACCAAACCTGAACAGGAATTTCAACGGGGGAGGGGGACCACACACCCATAGAACAGATTATCCTACAGTTACATGGAGAAAACAAGGGAATGATGTTTCTCCACCCCAATCCTATGTACTTCCAACTTTCAAATACAAAGATTTACTAGTTATTCTGACAATAACTAGTCTCGTATGGCTTACATCCGCATTTACAGAAAAGATATAACATTAAAACATGCAAAAAAAATCATCTCTTTTTATAGAATAAAATTCCGCTTGAAATCCTTTCATACCCAAATCAAACCTCAAATGTGAATAATGGGAGACGACTCTTTTCATCAAACAGAAACGTGGATTTTACATCTTCACAGCAATCAAATGAGCCACAGAAATAAAAGGGGCTGGGAGAGGTGGGAAGAGTTGAGTGGGTGGTCTTACCCATTGGGATCTTTCTCCACCAGCTTAAGTCCCTCCAGACTCTGCATGACTTTTCTAGCTACAGAGGCACTACCTCTGCAGTAGTGGCTGGGTGTTGTGCCATTATTCTTACGACCTGTAAAAAATTGGGTAAATAATTTCAATTCCGAGTGAACTTTCAAGTAACAGGATACAAAATTTCACACAAACAGAATTACATACCTCCAAACTGCTGTGTGACAAACTTACTAAAAAAAATGTAACTACTGCGAAGTAAAAGACTGAACATCACATAATCAAGTGAAGCAGATGAAACTTCAGATTTCACATTGCAACCATGAGGATCAGGTCAGTATAACATGGGTCAACTGACCTGACACGGTCAGCTTGAAAGATACATGTGATGCTTAATTTACGCTCTAGTCAGTTCCTGAGGTTATAGCGATCATCGAAAGCAATGGTTCTATCTCATGATATGCATTGGTGAGCTGCATGCAAATCACATTATACGCCAGAAACTGGTCTCGTGTCACAAATTAAAAGAAAAACCAGAAAGGACCAAAAACTTTCTCAAGTTATGTGCTGGAACCTGATAATATGCAGACCTGCCAACATTGAAAAAATCAACATCAGGAAAATCACCATTAAAAATCAGGAGGCAGGGTAAAAAATCAGGAGGTACAAGAGTAAGGTGTATATATCATGATAAAGATGTCTACTTTTGTTATTTCAGTCTATTGTATGTTGCAGATTTGCATTTCTGCAAAAGTTCATCATTTATTTGTCCTTGGGTGCCAAATTTGCTAACAAGAATAGCTTCCAGCAGTGATGCTGACAGGCTGGCTCTTTGGCTAGTTCTGTTTTTTCTGACCATCGAGAATGCTCTCTCAGCATTGTTGTTGCTGTGCGGTACTGAAAGTACTGACAGCATTACTCTCCCAAGGGTTGGAAACAACAGTTGGCCAGATCCATCATTTTTTTCCCCAAGAGCAACCCAGTGATAATCTGCTCTTTCCACATTCAATTCTGCATCTAAATTGTAGCTTTGGAAAAGGTGAAACTCTCTATGCAGATCATCAGTGTTGATTCCTTCCATTCGGCTGGAGAAAAAGGCCAGGTCCTTAAACGATACTACAGATTGTTTAGACACATCTGCAATGCTTGCATGAATAAGTAAGTCATCCTTTAGTGGAAAGTTTTCCTTCATGTATGTCAGTGATTTGATCAGAAAAGCCCTACTGTGCATTCTTGTCTGTAACTGTGCTTCAGTATTCATCTTCTCTAGAAGTTTGTTACTTGCCTCATCCAAGTACAAGTCCTGAGAACGAATGTACAAACTTTCATCTTTTACATCAATTGCTGTGATGTCTGTCTTGTCAACAATGTACTTTGTTTTAATAACAATAGAAAGCTATTCTCTGTAAATGGATAGCAGAATGTCTCTGGTTTTGTGAATTAGGGCTTATCATGCTGTAGAGCTTTGCTGGGTCTGTCAAAACTGTTCTGAATCCAGCTTAAAAACTGGTAGTATGCAAGGGTATCTCTTGAGTTTAGGTTATCTCTTATTCTTTTCAGCCTGGCATTGCTGAGACTCGCAGCAGGTGATGACTTTGTTTCCTTCTCTCTAAACCAGCTTTCAACAATCGCAGCACCAACATCTGGTCCTACCTTCTTACAAACAGCTGCTTAAGACTTCTGTGCTTTTGCCTTTTCTTCAAAATACAGCAGTTTAACTCTTTCACCACTAAGTAATTACAAGGGAAAGACTACCATTCAACACTAAGTAACTTTCAAAATTTTAATAAATGTAGACAACATATTTTTAATGACTTGTATAAATTTCATTTCTTGTGATAGGAATACATATTTGGTACCATTGTAAAGAAGACAAATTCAGGTTTCTGAAAATATTCTCATAGGCAAGTTTAGTCTCACACACATGATTATACAGGTAAATCAAAAGGTAAGTTAAAGGTAAATTTCACTGTATTCTCTATCAAATGTTGAATAATGTGTTTAAAGAGTAGTGTGTGGTCTGTTTTTGATCCATTGTGGTGTTCTTACAAATCATGACTTGAATAAATGCAATGTTATCTCAAAATTCAAGCAAATCCAAAGGTGTGTTAACAATATTTCTACAGGTATTTAAAACCTGAAGTATACAAGGTTTTATGTTCATTTCAATGGAAATAAATATGAAATAAAACACGTTTTGACTGTGAACCAGATATTTCTCTGCTTGGAACATATTCTGACTTGGATTGCTAATGACAGTGGTCTAATATGAATCTTATTTTGTGCAGTTTGTCACCTTGAAGATTTTGAATGGTATCATCACTGAAATGCAGGTAGCATTTTACCTGGACAAACCTGTCACATGACTTAATGTCTCTGAAATTTGATCCAACAAGCCAGAATTTCTCACTTTTCATCCAATACAGTTCACCTGTCGAATTTCACAACTGCCATCAATATCAACAGGCCATAAAATGCCTTTATTTCTGATAACGTGGCATCAGTCCAAACACCTTTGTGTTGATTTGGGTCAGTTTCTCGCTTCAGGTGTGTGTTGGTATTTGTAAATCTTGCTATTTCTGAAAACACATGGTCACTATAAAATAGCTGAAAATATTCAAGGGGTGTTCCTGATCCATCAAATACTCGTGTTGGACATAAACGTTTGGAAAATGTATGAATATTACGTTCCGATGGTGATTTTGTCCACTGACAAAATTCAGGTGTCTCGTACACATCGTCAAGTTCAAAACCTGCAAATTCCTCATCGTCATCACTATCACCAACAATATCACACCATTCTTGTCGTATACGTTCCCTCACTTCTTGATTTATCTTTACAAGATCAAAATTGCCGATATTTTCAATTATTTTGTCCCCAGATATTTCCGATTCATCACCAGATGAGTCTGCCATTTTGGATGTACTTAGGCAACTTCAAAGATTTCCATTTATAGATCGGAAAAACCCCCTTTCTTCTAAAGAACCTACCTCAAAGTCAAAAGGTATCCAAATAGTATGCAAATGAATCAGTGTACGAATTAAATATTTACTATAGGAGAATCTCAGACATTGACCAATCAGAGAATTTATCACCAAAACGAGACAGGTATGTGAGACTGGAATACCAGTATACAGTGTTGAGTGGGAGTTATTGTTCCTGGACTGCTTTACCGGCCTGTAGTGTTGAAAGAGTTAATAATTTACATTAATGCTAATTCTGACAAAATCAAACTATGAGAAATGTTTTGTTCACTGTACACCAATAACTTACACCCGTATTCAAGGTTTCAAGAACAGGACATACCTGGGAAAAATTAAACGTTGCTTGATATGTAAGCTGGTCATAATTAATTTTACTTACTTCAAATAGTTACTCTTGTAAAACTAGTCTCTGCACTGATCACCAACAAGTCATCCTTCTCTTTCACCATGGAAAATTCCAGTGGCCTCATGCTGCTAATATCTGCTTGGCTGTTGCACTGTGTTTATTAATGTCATCTAGACCACCACATCGTACTGAGAGATGCTGTGAGCAACATTGGCAGAATGCATGATAGGCCCCGCGAGTTGATCCCATTTCTTTTTCTTGGCTGGTGAAAATTCATCAGTTGCTTCCTTTTCTTCTTTTTTTTTTCACTTCTTGCTGAGAAACATATCCATTATGTTGCTGAGGTTTGCTGATGGGTCGTATAAAGACTGTGAGACAATCTCTTTGTATTGGCAGATGAAAACCGGAAATCAGGCCGGATGTGGTAAAGTACTAAGAAACATACCAGACACAGAAAAACCTGATACCGAAATTGGGAAATGGAAAATGATATTTTTGTGAAGAAAAAAATACAGATTTTTTTTTTTTTTCCGAGAAGTTGAAAAATTAGGATTTTTTCTTAAAAATCGGGGAATCGGGAGATAGGTCCAAAAATCAGGATTCTCCTGAGTATTATAAAAATTTTGTGTTCTGTTCCACAGGGCAGTAGTACAAGTAGAATGATAAATTAAGAGTACAGGAAAAGAGACTTTCAGCATGATCCATAGTATAAGGAGGGAACGGTGGGAATATTTGTATTCTTTGTCTTTCCACTGAAGGTCTTCATGCATGAACTATTCAAATGTCACTCAGCCCCCACCAGACATGCCTACCCCAGAAAATGTTTCTGAGGGATGCCACCACTAAAAATGAGGGACAGAGCATGAAAATGAGGAACATATGTTAGCATGAGTAAACATAATAAAATTCTCTCAAAACATCATTAAATACCAGTAATGCATATTTATAATAAATATTTATGTATAAAACCCAGTACCCACCTTTTTACAACATATACAAATATACAAAATTCAAGTCCAGGAAAGATCTTGAAGTTTCCTTGATTACTGCTTCCATCTGTAGAATAGTGAATGGGTAATTCCGCATTCTTTCAGCTAATTTTAATGTAGTATTGGCCGCTATTTCTTTAACAATAGCAGTTCCTTGTGTTCTACCACAGTGAAATTGTTTAGCAATGTCAGAGTCACTAAACATAATTTTAAAAGCCTTTGAAAATGTATTAAGTGCGCTCATAGGCAGATTGAGTTCTGCAATAATATCTACTAACATAACTTCAGCTCTAACTGCATCAGACTTAGGCATAGAAGATGAAGTCGCACTAGATCCAGCCGATAATGACAAAAAATCCAACAATTTTCTTAGAGCGTTTAACTTCTTTTTCAAGGTCTGAATGCCTTTTTCCTGAAACGTGTCTGCGTATATCGAACATTCCTCCAGACTTTATTGAAAATTCACAACAACATGTTGCAGAAAGCATTTGTGTCTATTTTTTCCTGGCTTTATATGACCGCTCCGGTGGCCTAGTGGTTAGAGCGTCCGCCTCAGATGCGGGAGGTTGCGGGTTCGAACCCCGGCCAGGTCATACCAAAGACTTTAAAAAATGGCACTAACAGCTGCCTCGCTTGACACTCAGCATTAAGAGGTTAGTGTTAGGACTGGTCAGCCTGGCGTCAGGATAATGTGACTGGGTGGGACATCATGCCACATGTCTGTGCCATGATGCCCCAGTGCTAGACATCACTATAAACTGTCACACTGCAGACATCGCAGCGATATGACTGAAAAATTGTTAAAGCTACGTTAAAAATCTAAATCACACACACACTCCTGGCTTTATGAATTCATACTCCTCAGTGCCTTGCAGGATTGTCTTGGCAAGTCCTGCACAGCACTGTACAAGGAAGAAAGAGCGGCAGGCAGAGAAGAGGTGGGAAGACAACATTCGGGAGTGGACAGACTTGACACTGAGCGACTCACTGAGAAAGATAGAAAATCAAGAGGAATGGAGAAGCTAGTTGTTCGGTCTCGTGCAGTGCCCCAACGGTCTACCAGACTACAGAACTTGATGATGATGATGATGATTCCTCTGTATTCTTTATGAAAACATTGTAAACGTTTTTTTTACTGTAAGTTTTGAATCACTGTCATCGATATCCAATTGCTTTTAGAAGCCATGAATTTTTTGTCCAGATTCAAAAACAACTAATTGTAAACAGAATGTAAAAGAATCTGTGAATGCAGATTTTTGTATCAGAACCGCCTCAGATCACACGTGTTTGTAATGGCTAATTTAAACCATCACGCATGCACAGAATTGATAATTTCCTGTTCTGGTCAGTGATAGCATATTTTATGACATGCGGATTTTTTATCCCCACTTTTGCAGATTTTCAACACTAAATGAGTATTTGTGGGACGAAAAGGCAAATTTGGGCATTTTGCTGGACTAATACACAAAATGTGGGACGGTAGGCATGTCTGCCCCCACCCATCCCCTATGGAGTTGCACAAGATGTGCCTGCCAAGTCATGGTGGGGATTTGCAGGCATTTGCCCCTCCATCAGAGTTCAACATTAACTGACCAACCTTGACTGGAGAAAGAAAAATTGCATAAGCTGTACTGAAATGGACTCTTTGGTCCAGGTTGTCTCTATCTTCTTAAACACCCTGCCTCACATCACCAAGACCATGTCAGAATTCACATCCCTACAGTTCATGCAGTGTGTAATTAATTTTCAACTTAAAATTTAAAAGATAGGATAAAAGGCAATTTTGGAACAAGTCATAAAATGAGAAGTTGTCTTGAAAAAAGTAGGAAAAAGGAAGAAAACTGGATTCCTGGAAGGATTGTCCCACCCATCCTATTTCAAACCTAAAAGGTTAGTTTTGTCTTTAACTAGCTAAAATATTAATTATCCAAGGAACCCTACACAATACAGTAGAAAAATTTCAGCTTACCTCCATAAATTTTTGTGAAAGCCCCCACACCAACAGGTGCTCTGATGTACAAATGTCTGCATATAGAGGCTGAAACAGAAGAAAGAATTTAAAATGAAATGTCAACAAAAGCAGTATGCGGAATGAAAGACCTTAAATATGAAATTTCATATAAAGACAATAGCTATTTTGATGCTGTACCACAAAATGATGGTTTACATCCGATTTCCGATTGCTTCATCTAACCTCATCTACTTTTCCAATGATTCCAGACAATGCTTAATCAGGTTCACTGATGCAACTGAACACCATTTTTTTCCTAATGAGTGCTGCACCATTCTTAAAACTTCTTGACATAAATTTTTAATCCTTTTCTGCATATCACATTATCTTGGTGTACCCCAAAATGATGCTTTAAATCAATGTGATTCTGAACATCTTCACAAGATATCTGGACAATGTTTCCATCAATTCCAAACAATTATGGACATGGTTCAATATTTAACTTTACAGTTTCCCTTTACCCTCATTTGTGCATCTGAGACCCCCAAATTTCTATTTTTGACACCCATTTTGATGACAAAGTTTGACTCTCAGTCTTGCACCCAAAGGGGAAACGCCAACTAAATTTTCCTGAGGAATGTCAACATAAACATCTAATCCTTTTAATCATTTTATGTATGGCATATAATACAGACAAAACTTACAAGTTTTACATTTCTAAGTTCCTTTAATTTAATCTTCCCAAGGACCTTGGGTGGCTCAATGGTTAGAGTGCCTGACTCATGAACATACGTGTACAGCAGATCTGCCAACCCCAACAAGACCGTCTCAGTAAGGCAGTGGATTTTTTTCTTTAACTTCGACCAGTTTTCAGTAAGGTGTAACAAAATATCATAAACTGCTAAAAGTTCAGAAGTTCCATATTCAAAACATGCAGCAATGGTAAACATTATGTTCAACTGAAAAGTCTGTAAAGTACACGCCGACTTTATTGACCACTAGTACAGTTGCACAAACTTCAGTTTCAAACCCTATGCAGCTCAATGGCTTGTTGCTATCTCTCACATTGACATAATTCTAAGAATGTTTTTTTCCATTTTCACACGACGATGGCAAACATATCTCCCATTACGAGACATATTCAAATTGACGTGATGTCTAATAAATGTAATTGTGTCCCTTACTGCTTTTATTCACAAGAATCTAAAGATTCCTTTTTATTCTTTTGTGCTGATTACACTTTTTAAGAGGCTTATTTTCCCTTTTGTCTTCATTATGCATCGCTTGCTGGGTATCATTTTTAAAAAATTCTATAATCAACAGTTTGATCATCCAGATGCTTTACATGAACAAATAGTTGCAGTTTCAAGCATCTGAGGTGCTGCTGTAAAGTTAGTTTGGTTCCCTGACTAATTTCACTCGTTCTAATATGAAACCCGAATCCAAATCAAACATGGATGAATCAATTATCTGGATTTTTCGGCAACAATCATTTTTCCGGAGTTGTTGCTTTTATTCCAGAAGTCCGTATTTTAAAGGCCATTTTTGTATGACTTGTGGCAGGTCTGGTACAGGTTCAAATCCATCCACTGGACTAGCCTTGGCTAGTGTCAAATTAAAAGGTCACAAAATTTTCACCTGGACACATTTTTGCAAAGAAAACCAAGAGGATTTGATAACCTTGCCCTCTGTTGGGAATGTAATGTAGAAATAAAGTCCACAGGTGAAACAATTAACTTTACTCATATACAAACATCGTCTTGTCAGACCTGCCAACAATGACGAGTCCGTCTCAGTAAGACAGTTGATTTTTTCCTGTAAGTTTGATCAGTTTTCCGTAAGGTGTAAAAAAAAATTCATAAACTGCTATTGTAAAGCTCGTAAAAGTAATTAAAACTTCAGTATTCGAAACATGCAGCGAAAATAAACATTATTTTCAACTGAAAAGTTTGTAAAGTACATGTAGACTTTATTTACCACTAGTACAACTGCACAAACTCAAGTTACAAACCCTATGCAGCTCGATGGCTTGTTGCTATCTCTGAACTTGATGTAATCCTTATTTTTTCCATTTCACATGACGATGGCAATCATATCTCCCGCCACAAGTCATACTCAAATTGGCATGTGATGTCCAATAAACGTAACTGTGTCCCTTCCAGCTTTTACTCACAAGAATCTGAATATTCCTTTTTATTCTTCGGTGTTGATTATTAACACTTTTCAAGAAGCTTATTTTCCCTTTCGTCTTCAACATGCATCTCTTGATGGACGTCATTTTTAAAACAATTCTATAATCAACAGTTTGATCATGCAGATGCTTCGCATGAATAAACAGGTGCAGTTTCAAGCGTCTGCGGTGCTGCTGTAAAGTTAGTCTGGTTCCCTGACTAATTTCACTAATTCTAAGATGAAACCCAGATCCAAATCAAACACAGATGAACAAATTTTCTGGATTTTCCGTAGTTTCTGTTTTTATGCCACAAGTCTGTATTTTAAGGGTAATTTTCATAAGACTTACTGCAAAATTGTAAGGGTTGGCAGGTCTGTCTTGTCCTGTAGTATGTGAAAGATTAGCCGACATTGGTGTTCTTCCTTGATAATAATGTTTATAAGCCAAATTTCTGAGTAATAAATACAACATAAATGAACAGCATTAGCTATTCAATTTAACAACAAATTAATGACTTTGAATAGCAAAGTTTAACATGACTACAGCTGTTTCCCAGTGTATTCTAACACAGAGGGTCATATGTGGAGTCTTGGCACAGTTTTTTGGGGTCTAATGGAGAAAGACCATTTTGATATGAATAGATAAAATTCCAACAAAAAAAATCAAAAAGAAATACCCTATTGTTTTCTTTCAAATTTTTTTTTTTAATCTGAATTATATCAACCATGAGCGGTAGCAATACTTTGCATATATTTAAATTTATTGAATAAGTGAGTTGTTTTTCTCCTCGTTCCATGTCACCAAAAGCTCCAACTATAGGCAGAACGGCCATTTCAAGAAGGGGACAGCTAATATGTCTAATCATCAAAGCCTGTTACAACTCTAATGGTTCAGCCCGTTTCGAAGTTTGGGGGTTTTTTTAAGGATATTTTGTTGTGAAAATCCCTTTTCACAAAATGCACTGGATACAGGGATTACAACAGCAACTGAAATCCAATTTCACAAGTTCATATGGCACAGACAACAGTGCAATAGGTCAGAAATTTTTTATATTTTCATTTTTAATGCTATTTTCCAATGCAATGTCGACATTTTTTATTGCTTTCTTGAAGTATGACTGTAACTGAAGCTGTTTCAGGCCATTGACATAAGCTAATAAACTAAGGCAAACTAATGTTGAAATTCTAAAGTTTGTGCATCCAGCTGTAAATGGGTTTGATGACCAGTTCTTATGCACTCATCACATATTGTACTGGTAGTCATCATACAATAACCACGATAAATAACTGTGCCACATGGAATCAAATGCCATAAATAGTTTACCTCAGTGCTCATCCAATTCAGTTGCTGCGATCTCTGTCTTAATGGGTGCTTGTGACTAATAATTTGTGCAAATGAATTAGCAGCCAACACCTCATCAGCTTGCTCCGAGTCACTGTGATATGAACAGCAACCTCTGCTGGTATTTAATGATTGGAAAAAGTTCCCCAAAATCACTCTTCCTACAAGTATATAACCCTGTCACAATTATGATGTATTTTTTAGCTGCCAAAGTTATTCACATGTCAGATATTTCAAGTGGCTAACACTTGGAAAGTAAACTTTGACTGCAAACACTGTAATACAGTGCACCCAATGGACAGATAGGATTTTGATTTTAAGGTCATCAGCTATTATTATGTGTAAACAACATGATTTCTGTGTAAGGGAAACACTGCTACATCACATTTTTTGTATACGATGAGAATAATGAAGATAGCATATTTGAATGCAAGACAACTAGAGCTGTGAAAATTTTAGTAAACATCTACTGGGTAACCATTGATAATAATGACTGGTTACCTGGGTACCCAATCAAAGGAAAATTGTACTAAATGTGTACAAATGTTTTAAATGTGTACAAACCTGAACTGCTTTGTTGTAGGTTGACAAGGTATGAACAGCAGGCAAAAGTGTATTTTTTCAGTGGTCAAAAGAACTGCTCATTCTGTATATATATCAAAATACAAAGTATATATAGCAAATTGTGGGCGAAACTGTCGTCTAGTAAATCATTGCAAAAATCATCCAACTCCTTTTCCTTGCCCTCCCTGTCATATGTAGAGACTAAGCTTGGACTGCAATCATTTTTTTTTTTTTTTTTTCTATATTGCTTGATTCTTTAGTGATTATTTGCAACTCTTTATTATTAGTATGATCAATATCTTGAAATATAAGATAGATAAGCTTATAGAGCTATCACCTGCAAATAACTTAGTCACACAAGTATCCTAGTCACACTGGTAATCTAGTAACACTTGGACTTCAGTCATACAGTTTGTGGAATCTACAAAAGGTGGCAACTGAACACGTGTCAATTGTGTGGCAAGATCAGATAGTCATCTTCTCATACTTGCCACTGAACACAATCACCAGCAGCTCAATCAATGGGTTGTTACATGGGAAAACAACCCAAGAGAATAATGTCAAACTGGAACTGGCAGAACTCTACTTGGCACTGAACAAGTACATGTCTTGTATTCATGGCTGCATAAAAATGGTCAACTTGAAAAAAAAGTGAGTGCTGATTTTACAAGCCAAGAGCCTTTAGGACAACACGCACTAGTAAAAAACTCATATACACTAAACAGGTACTCAGTGACTCATTATATTACCGGGTTATTATCAACGGGCAGGTACCTGTTCACAACTCTTAAAGGTGACTGCACAGCACACTATGGCACATTTCCTCATCTCATCACCTACCACGGCACATCTGTAAGCACTCTCAAACAACATACTGCACTAGCATGCTGCTTCAGCGCAGTTAGCCTATCTCGTGTGACTCAAACTCATTTATATGTAACGATGTTTCTCAACTATTCTTCACTTCAAAAGATTGAGAAGGAATTCAAGTTGTATGAACTTCTCATAATACCCATTCCTAATGGATGGTCAACTTTTTTTTCACTAATCCTGCTGATTGGATTAACAATGCTGTAAACGATTTCATTGCGTTTACCTGCTCTATTGTAGTACCAGTCTGCATCATAGGGGGCAAGTTCCTTGTATACTCCCAACTTCACTACATCTGCCCATTCTGGCACTTTCATCTTACCAGATCTGCGTAAAAGAAGTCAAATTTACAAAAATGTTAAACTGTACAACAGATCTACTTAACATTATATAATTCAAACAGTTTTCACCAGTCTTGTGATAAAAACAAGCCCACAGTGGAAGCTCTATGAAGGCAACCCAAAATCAAGGATCATGAATCAACATGTTGAATGGAATCAATAATCAACAGGTCTTTATCTTCAAGCTATTTGTAAAAATTTTGCATCACGATTTTACTTAAGATGAACATGCAAATGAAAGCGCAAGAAAGCATTTATTTTTCTGGGATTTCCATGTATGAGAAATTCACCATCTGGCACTTACAAAAAATTTGACCACAGGAGTTTAGACATTTCAGTGACTTTTGGTTGAGAAGTATACAGTCACTTTCACTTTTCCTTAACCCATTTTATCCTGAATACGACTACGGGTGTAATACCTCATTCTATCCTGAATACGCCTGTGGTCGTAGTATCCCATTTTATCCTGAATACGACTACAGTCGTACTCTACTACATATGTGTATAGCGCCTCTAGAAACACGTGTTATACATCACAAATATGTGTACTTCTTCACCAACACAGGAAATGGTTAACGCACGCATGTGCAGTGAATTTTTTAAAAAAATGTAGTTGGAAAAGAAATTGTTGGCTTGAAAATCGATCGATAAAATGATGGATGACTAGTCAGATGTAAACATGGATGTTGATAGCAAGGGTAGCGACACAGAAGTTGACGATTTGGATGATTCTGATGATAATATTGACTTAAATGATGGGTTAGAATTGAATCAAGTTGATGAAAGAGATTATGCATGGCTTCATGCACTTTTCGACAGTGATTCGGAGAATGAAGCTGACATTGAAGGCTTTCAAGAGGAATGGGTCCGGGATGATTTTTCACCTCGGTTGCAGCCACGATTTATTATATTGTTATTACGAACATAGTGATGATGTGGTCTTCAAAATTTCATAGCTGCCAACCCCCAAGTACAAAAATACTGATTGCTTATGACAAAAATACTGATTTTCAGGACCAAATACTGATTTTTAAAATTTTAATGCATATGTTACTACTTACAACATATACAACCATCAGTAAGGTAGGACAGTGCCTTACATAATTATTTAATGTCAAAGATGCACATGTTGCACACTTGCACCTTCTGGACAGGCACCCTGTTCCATCTGGATGCCCATTCAGAAGGTGCAAGAGTGCAACACACTCAGACACAGGCTGTTTATAGGAGCCTTTTTCACACCTTGTTTATTTTTTTCAATTATTATCGATTCCAATGTACCAACTGTCATTGATAATCTCAATTCTGTGTGATTTTCTTCCTGAACTGTTTTCATTCTAGCATACCAGTAATCCTTTGCGATTTTACCATCTGGAAAACGCGTGCAAAATAAATCGCCAGCAACACTAGTAACTGAAATAGGAAGGTTCATTTCTAAAAGAAATTTAATAAACCGAATTTCGATCAAATTACATCAAGGTTCTTTCTGGTATTTATATGCATCCAAGTTCAGGCTGAGTTGTGTATGATGAAGCAGCAAGTTGATGTTTATTAGCTTTTTCATGCTCTTGTATTTCATGTGCGCCTCCATGCCCAATAGCGAAATCACATTACACAATTTCCAAAACATAAAGTCTTCTCCTTTACTAGATGATTTCACAAATCTAAACAAGATGGCACAATTGTCCTTTCAGTTCTGTTTTCTTGACTTTTCTGGTGAAAATTCTGAACATTCTGCTTTCCTATTCAACATGACTAGAAGTTGAATATTACAAAGATGAGACAGTGTTAGCAGTAACTGTTTGCGAAATCCAGTATGGCGGATAAAGACAGGCATTGTAGCCTCGATTTCTAATGAAGCAATCATATTGTAGAACTGTATTCCTATATACATGCGATACATTTCTATCAGAATGGAACTGAGTGCCCGTTCTAAACTGAAAATTGCAAGGAAATTTTTTATTATTTTTTTTTTAATTAAAAAACGTATTTTTGCCCAAAAAAATGTACACCCGTATTCAGGTCCAAAATACGAGACAAATACGGAAAAAACGGACAGTTGGCAGCTACAAAATTTGAAAAAAAATTGTACTGATTAATTACCTTTATCTTACTGAAAGATTTCTTGGATTAATTTGTGCATGGCTAACCTAACAAGCCAGAAAAACATTCTTTATGGTTATGTACAATTTTTTGACAACTTGTAGGTGTAGTCTCTTGGATATCTAAATAAAATTGTTCGCCATCATAAGCTCTGCTCATGTTTCACTTACTTGAATCAGTCTTTTGCTGACTACTATGCCAAGTTAATTTTCATCCATCAATACCCTAGTCTGCTTGTTCAGACTGGTATTTGGATCAAATAAATATCCTTACTTTTCAGTTTGATTTTAGATTCTTATCTATTCAATTTATTGTAATCCATATAGTGGTATAAACTTCTGTAGCACAAAATCCCACAAGGGCTGAATTGCATGAGAAAAGAAATGAAAATTGCACTCTACTTTTAAAATGCCTGTATTTTAATTATGCGTCATTTTTTTGCCTTTTCTACATTTTGAAATACCACCAATTAGTGTGCCAGCAGGCCATCTATTTTTTTGTCTATCTAACATGTACATTGAAATTGTATTCAGCATCATTTTCAAGTTGAAAATCATCATTGGTGTTTCATCATCACAATCATCAACCTGTGTTTGCCAACAAAATCATCATCTGAAGATGAACCTTTCTAGGAGTTGGTCATTTGGGGTTTTCTAGGTAACCTGCATTTATAAAACTTCCCAGATGAATGCAAGTTTCAACCTATCACAGCATGCAAGTTTCATGGCCAAATGTGTCAATCAAATTTAGCTTATGATCCATTCATATCAAGCCAAAGTAGCCAGATATGTACACAGCGCCTAAAGACCTCAAGTGGCATAGGTAACCAAGCACCAAACAATGCACTGGTTAGAAAAGGATTTTTTTTCCAACTATAAAAATAAATTAATCTGATAATCGTCAAAATCAATCTTACAGCTAAATGTTGTTCAAATTATGGAGCATTGGCTCATTAAAAAAAAAAAAAAAAAACTTCCAAAATTCAAAGCTGCCCACATCCACACATCGCTTGGTAGTGGTGTCAGACAACTGCCGCACAATCAACTGATCATTAACAGTATTATCCATTCCCTATAAAAATGACCCCATAGTTAACAAACAATTGCTCTTGCCGTAAATATTCAAACAACTAGACAAACCAAATGTAAATCAGTGAGTGTTTATAATGTATACATGGCAATAGGAAGCTTGAAGCCCTGGACAGGATTAAGGCATGTGTTCTGAAATGCGATTAGCTCAAGAATTAAGTGTTCATGAGCCAACTGTCTCAGGACAGAAGAAGGAAGCTGCCACACTAACAATTGGTGATGGATATGCATGAAAATAAGGACTGAAGGAAAAAAGCCAGACAGGCTGGAGACACACAACCAGATGCAGCCCCCGTAAAAGTCATTGGTTCAGACAAGAGAAAGAGGAGTACCCGTATCAGAACCTAGTTAAAGGACACAGAAAAATTTAATGACACAATGGGAAAGATTAAAGTTTCATATTTATAAATTTAACACCTGTCCATCTTAATCTCATTATATATACAACTGAAACATGAAAATTAAAATCTTGACTCAAAATGCACGTAGCCTGTGGAGGATCATCAGTCTCATTAAATCAGTTTTGAACCTCCATTGAGAATCAGGCTCATGTACATTTCATCACTTGATCCTCTCCACAAAGCTATAAAGAAAATATGAAACAGTTGAAACAAAAATGTGCCTCACAACACCACGGATTCACACAAATCTACATGGTCAACTTTTATCCCCTGGTCTCTGTTATGTGAAAGTCTTTGTCACGGATGGGACTGGTATAGAGAGTTTAACAAATGGTGAAAACAGGAAATGTGTTTATATAGTTCCACAATGTATCAACAGAGAGATCTGACCTACATGTATCAACGGACAGAATTCAATTAGTAGTTTTCCCTTCACTTTTCTTTATTTTTCTTTCCTAATAAACTAAAAGGCTAAAAAAGTTGGCTAACCTTCACATCTTCTACAAATGAAACAAAAGTTTAAATGCAAACATCTGAGCATATAGGAGAAGTGTCAATCTGATTAAAATCAGATCTCCACTGTCCTACGTAAAGATCTAACAGCTGCCACTTAGGGGTCATGTCCTGGTGACCTATGTTATTACCATAACTGCTAATTTTATCAGCCATCAGATGAAAACTTGTATCCGCATTTGGGAGACTGAGCAATGTAGTGGAGAAGCATCAATGTGTGCCAAATGATTTGATTCACTTCCAGATATTTTTAAAGCTGCATTTCCATTGGCTAATTCCAAGGTCACCAGAACATGACCCCAAAGCAGTAGCTGTCAGATCTTCACGTAGGACGGAGGAGATCTGATTTTAATCAGATCTTGACTACTGTCATCCTCATTTAACATGGTGTATAGTTTACTCAACCTAAACTCAAGTCCACTTTGCTTATCTATACTGATAACAGCCTGTAATCACAATGGGTATTATAGCCCTCCTATTAACGAATTCAAATATATACACAAGATGGTACACAGTCGTGATTATCCCAAAAATAACCAAGATTTTCCATATATATATATATATATATATATATGCAGTGTGACCCTGCTATAACACGGTAGTTGGGAGCCATAGAGCCCAACTGTGTTATAAACCTAACCATGTTATAAGCAGCCAGGTCAGTTAGCTGAAGAAAATGATACATGTACCCCAAAAAAAATTCGGGGGATGGGGGGGGAGAGGTAATAAATGCGGGCGCAAAAATCCAAGCTTCATTGGCACAGTTACCATCTTAAATTGATGCATATTAAATGAGAAATGCACCTTTAGTGAAAACAGAGAAGGTATATGTAATATTTTACTTTATTCAGTGAACCACGCACTGGCACATATACGTGTATACTGTTTATATACACTTGTCTAATGTATAGCATGAATAGAGTATCAACACCATGTACTCACCCATGAATCTGCAAATCAAGTAATTCCATCGAAAATATGCACACAGTTTAAAATATTCAATAATTTTGTCACAAGTCATATAGGTCTGAATTCAGTGGAAAAAAATAGCACAATCAAGTAACAAATGATGAAGCACATTTACTTTTCAGTAGGTCCCAAGTCAGTAAAAGTTAGTTTGCGTTTTAAGCCACTGTTGGTAGCGTTCGTAAGCATAAACTTTTTTTCCTGCAAAAAGGAAACTTTCACGGCACAGTAAACTTCACATTGTTAATTGAAACAATCCATCAGATTCCACTGCTTTTATTTAAGTTTGGTACTGACTTCCTTTGAAGAAAGGTTCTATGTTTTTATTGAAGACTGTAGTCGGCTTTCTTTGATGAAGGGTGCACGTGTTATTGAAGTCACCGCTGAAAGCCAGCTTTGGAGAACCAAACAAATGCCTGTTTCTTATTGTGGCGGCAACATCAAATAATTGTATTGCATGATTGAGACCAATTTTTTTTTCCATTTGCTTAGTATGTTTCATAACAATTGGTGCTTCAGAGGTTAATCTGCTTTCTTTGAAATTTCAGCAAACTATTTTATCTGGGTACATTTTTAAAAATGAAATTGGCCATCATTTGGTCAATTGTACTTACTGTTCCTCCCTGCCTACTGAATAGACCAACAAGTAAGATCTTGTTTGGTGTGGGTTTTTTGGGGGGGTTTTATTACATTTGTGGTAGAGGAGTGATGGTACCTTCCACGCACGTCAGAAATTTAAAAAATGGTCAACGTACAAGAGAGAAGCTGGTGTTCAGGTCTAATGAGAGGGATTACTACAGAAAATGTGAGACTTCTGATGGATTTAGTTCTTAGTGAAAAGAGAGGAATTTTACTTACCATCCACATACAAATGTCAGTCTATGTAAATATATTAATTACTACCGAGCAGCTGAAAATCCAACAAAAGACAGATTATGAGATAATGCTTCATCTGGTTGATCTCCACCACCAGAAAGGTAAACAACCAAAAAAGCGGATATCTCACAACATACAGTACTCATGCCAGATGTCAACATTTAAGTGGATTATGGTATAGCAATGCACCGTTAAGATGGTTTGTCAATATGGACAAAGAATTTATGTAACGAAAGATAAATTTCAGTGCATTTTATATCAAATCTGTGGCTTCCTTTCATGGGGCCTCTGAATTTCCCCACTTCATACCAAAGCTTGTATATACAAGTTTAAACGCCAACAATGTCGCCAATTAAAAACAATAATCGCCAAATGGTATATTTTGCCACCAAAAAGGAACAAAAAAAAATCGGAATTTGTGACATTGTCAAAGGCCTGCATGATCCCTTAATAAATTTTTTACACGTCATTTTTCGTACTTTTAAGAAGAAAAACTTTCTTCATGTACAAGAAAAATACATATAAAATTTCTGGTGCCACGCCACAATCGTCTTGTATTATTCTTATGCAATCTCTTCCCCAAAATGATAATAAACAGTTCGCATTTTTTCGTATTTTTAATTAAGAAATTTTTTTCATGTACGAGAAAAACACATGTAAATGAAATTTCGGGAGCCTCACCACAACCGCGTTATATCCGAATTTGTGTTATAACGGAGTGTGCTGTGTGTGTGTGTGTGTACACACACACATATATAAACACACACTTAACTGTTATGCAGAGAGGTCACTGTAAATGCCAGCTATGAATTTTTAAGCAAGGCTAAAAGAAGAGTCAGGGAGGGGATACAACTCTTGGTATTTCAGAAATCATTTATTGGCAGTCTCTCAGGACAAACATTGACATCTCAAGAACAAGATTGATCAGTCCCTTGCCTTTGGTGCCTTTCACAACAAGGGTAACAAAATTTGTTTCATACTCACTTTTTTAAAAAGGCCGCAAGTGCCTTGTTGAACTCGTGGGCATCTACATCCTTCACGGATATACCCATCTGCAATGATGAAGTACACAGTTTGAGTCAGAATATAACAGTGAAGATTTTTACAAAAATAAAAACAAAAAAAAAACAATACAAAAAGATCCTCTCTAATCCCAAAATAAGTCACAAATTATTACGCAAAAATTGTGCCCGATGACTTCATTTTGATAGTTTTAAGTTTGATTCAGTGTCACCAACAAGAGATCAGGTTATTAATTAAATTGTTAAAATATCAGTTCACAATTTCAAAAGGCTGGAGACGAATATCCCTTAAAATGAACAAGAATCAAGCAATCAGCTGGGTTGGAAATACATAGGAGAACACATGCATGATACACCCCCCTGTACATCTAGAAATTCAGCTAAGATTTTCTAAGTGGTTGCTGTGGTAGCCATAGTAAATGTCAGATCAGCACTATTTTCATTTCGAACCAAATGGACATCACAAGAAATCTCTTTCCAGAAACTCCATGTTGATATGACCATCCATTCTGGAGAAGTAGAAATAACAAGATACAAGAGGACTGCTTGGGTGACCATATTGGATATTTGAACATTTTCATTTAGGACCAGCTAGATCTCAAGAAGAACGTCTGTGTAAAAGTTTCAAGGCAATTCTCTAAATAGTGAGGAGTAGTAATAACAAATTTGTGTCAGTGGATAGATAGTATGACAGATGCTGAATGTTAAAAAGACCATCTTCTGATCTATGACCAACAGTTAAAAACTATGAAAATTACAAAATGTTCTTTAAAAAGAAGGTAAATAAACTTTAATGAGTAAAATAAAAATATATTCATCATAAATTCACTATAAAAAATAGCACGTCACAGAAAGATCCTTCTGCTTTCTAAATCTTATTTACTGGTCTAAATGTCAACTCATTTTACAAATGTTCGCAACTGTCTTGTAAAAAGACATTTAAAATAATCATTTTTTGAAACAACTTTATTTCCCCACCCCCACCCCAAGAAAGATGTAAATATGGGAAAAGTTCCACATGTTGTAAGGTGGTAGATGAAGTGAATACATGATAAAGACAATAGTGTCTTGAAGGGTCTTGTGCTCTACAGTCTAACAATAATTTCCAATAATTAAACATTTCTTCTTTTTAACTGCAGAGTACTGAAACCATCTCTGATATTCTTGAGCAACAACAGTTTCATATAAACCACTGCGATAATGAATGCAACATCACCACTTCCATTCAAGATAAACTATAAGCCATTCACTTTGGTGAAAACCCCAATATGCCCATTTATTAGGGAGAATTAGTGAAAAGATTTTCAATATGTTCATTTTGGCAGTTATATTTGAGGTCAGATCTGTACCAATTTCATTCAGGAAAATCTAGGCATCGAAATTGGTCTTTTGGTGAAATCTCATGTTGATAATGCATTTATAAATGGAAGTAGTAACAACAAGATCTTCAAGATGGCTGTCATAGTGGCCATACTTGATGCCAGATCAGCACCATTTCCACTGAGTATCAACTCAACATATGAGAAATCTGCCGGTAAAAACCCAATGCTGATAAATCTTACACTGAGAAGTAGCAGCAGTAAGATTTTCAAAAAAGATGGCCATATGCACAGGTCAACTTGTCACAAGACTATTCCAGCAGGGCCAGCTCACATGGATCTCAACTGCCCTTCAGAAAAAAAACAACTCGTCCTATCAATCAAGTATAAATAATTTCATTAACCTCTCAAAGAGAGGTATTCTGAAAACGTCTGATAAAACAACGGACTGTACACTGCATTGGAAAATACTGGCAGATGAAGTTCACAATTTTGACTTCAGAAAATATAACTAGACCCTAGGGCCTAAGACTGTCAGTATTAACTGATCCTCCTCAAATCCCATAGGCTACAGGCCCGTGGCTTAATCAACTCCTGTACTGGATATCTGATTTGCACAATTTTTATTCAAGACCAACTAGATACCTCAAAATGTCATTAAGTAAAAACCTTATGCTGACCAGATTTTCCATTAATCAGGAGTAACTATGATTTTTAAAAAGGCTGCTGTGGTGACCATATTGAAAGTCAGCTGTACACCATTTTCATTTAGAACCAACCATACAGCCTAAGAAGTCATATAGTGAAAACCCCATGCTGATATAACGACTCCTTCATTCACGGTGGCCAGTACATATGGTGGAGGAAAAACTCTGGAAGACCTCATGAAGAACCACCAAGCCACTGGAATATAGAAGGGTAAGATCTGAACAACTTCTAATCTAATCCTCTTTCTGGCTCAATGGTGAAATCCAAGACTATCCGAATGCAAATGGAACTTCCTTCCCAATACTTGTACAGGCATCCAAATTCATTGGCGAACAATTGTTGAATTTCCTCCAATATGTCTGAACTGAACATGTGTCAAGCTATTTTGAAAACTGAACTATTCTAGATTATGGCTGGCTTGAGTTGGAAATTGGCAGATGAAATTAGGACAAAACTAACAGGGTTGGAACTACCAGGGTGCAGACTTGCATCTTCCATTGTGTTATATTGTTATAGGTTAGACCCCTCAGCCCTCGATTCACTGATGGATACTCCTAGTTTTTATTTGTAACGAGCCCCTGTAGTGTCAGGGACCTCTGTCTTACATGTACTTTATTATAATATAGTACATGTATGATTAATATTTAAATTTAAGCAACGATACGAACACTTGTGACGATAAGCTGGTTAATCACTACAAATTAATGAAATAACTGACTAGATTTTGTGCATTTTTCATATCCTTGATGTTTTTTGTTTTTAAAATTGGTAGGGTAGTACAAGCAAACTGGATGCAAATACTGTAAGAGTTTTAAAATTTAAAGACATGCTATTCAAGAATTTCGCTCACTTAAGTACTAAAAGTAATCTGTATCATTAGTTCAATTACTGATCGAATTCAATTAGACATTGTTTGTGGTAGTCTTTTAAAGGGATTCTGATAATAATGGCTCATGCTTTCTCAATACGAATTCTTACCCCCACCCACCTCAATGGGTTAACTAAATATTTTAGTTTTTGGCGAATAATATGCACCCAAAAACGTTTTGTTTACAGATACAAATACGATACTTTTGTTCCCCTTTTAACACTCTTTGTTTTAGAACCCTAGTTTCTTACTAAGAATCTATACAGTCAGTTTAGTTTTTGTTGACAACAAATAACCGATGTTCACTCACGTTTGCGAGTTGAAAAAGAGAATGGGTACGGGGACGCACGTGGCGAAGTGAGGGAGGTCATACAAGGGACGTCACTCATAACCATTTCCGGTGCATGCGGACACGCCTTGCAGTGGGTTACTTCCCTTTGCACATATTTATATAATAATAATAATAATCATACGTTCTTTCAAGAGCGCAACATGGTATCAGAAATCATCTTTCACACTTAGCTCAAAGAAGAAAAAGCTAAAAGGAACTATTAAATAAAATCAACGATGATATACTTAGCATACTGAAAGAGTATGAGCTACAATAAGCGTGGCAGGACTGTATATGTTACTTCTCGTAAACCGACATAATTAAGAAACGATATATTGAAAACAGGTATATATTTAAGTAGATAAATACCATTTTTCTATGTTGTAACTGTTAATAATCCTCAACCGCAAGAGTGGAGGAAAATATGTAACCAACATCAAGGCCGTGGGAATGTTTTCATCTGAATATCAATAAAACTTAAACGTTTGTGAATTAGTATAATTTTGACTGATATCGTATCACTTTAGAAACGTCCGCATAAGTATTCAGATCTGGCTTATTAAGGATGGTCGTTTATGAGATGTTAGATTATTAAACGTTTTATTTTTTAAATGGATATTTCTAAAATGTTATGGGTCAAAGCAATACAGCACAACTTAAAATGCATTTGATGGCTTTGACTTTAATGCGCTATGTGTATATATGTATGTAGGTAGATAGGTAAGTAGGTAGGTATGTGGGTACGTAGGCATGTACGTATGTATCTATGTATGTATAACAGTATAGCACATTACTGGCTAATGATGCCTATTAAAAGTAAAGTTCTACAAATGTAAACATAAAGATTTGCAAAGGAAATTAATTGAATATCTACATATATCCTCCCCAGATAAATAGATAAGTATTGGAAAATGTACCCTGACATTAATTCCCCATAACATTATGCATCAAAATTTGCATAGGTTGAATGTCACAGAGGGACGATGCACTTATACAAAAACTTTCAGGGTTTAGTAAAATCCAACGTACATCTGATTTGTTATGAGAGAGAGAGAGAGAGAGAGAGAGAGAGAGAGAGAGAGAGATGAAATATGGCAATGCTGATCTGTCACCAACAGTGACTTGGAAAGGATAGGAAGCAATCAAGTTATGCTGACTTGTTGGCAGTTTGAGTTGGGTCATTCGCTCGATTCTGTGATAAAATTTGTTTTATAGGTGTAACAGAGCGAGAGCGGCTATTACCATTTCGCTTAAGATTTTAATTCTTTTTCCAAGAGCAAGTGTATCATTCAAATGTCATGTTCAATTTAATTTTGTTTATGTAATTGATTAAACTGTTAAATTATATATAGAGGGGGGGGGGGCTCGTTTTGTTCTATTCTGTATTTTTGCTCAGATCTCTGTTATTACATCCATTGATTTCTTATTTTATTTTATTGCTCGATCCGGGCAATAACACCGTAGCCGATCATCTCCTAGAGAGCGATCACCAACGCAATAGGTGGGGATCGCATATCATATCCCAACCTCACTGCGATCATGTCACAAACTTTGTTTCCAGGTATCATTTTGTTTCATAGATATGACAAACGTTTCGCTGAAACAAAATCTAGTTTGTGTCTTCATCAGTTAAGATTATAGGTCTTGGATTCTTGGGTTTTAATTCTTGAGATTCAAGTTTTTGCAGTATTACCAAGCCAAGGGCGCCCATAGAATTATTGTTAGGTGGGGTGGGATGGCAAACATGTAGTGGTCAGCAATTAAGTTTTGTGGATGTAGGATAAAACATATTTAGAAGTGAAATCCAGGGGCGGAAAATACAACACCCAAACAACCCCCCCCCCCGTCTTCTTTCCCTATGTGCGGGCGACCATGTACCCAACTCATCAGAAAATATTCAAATACCATTCGTATCTCCGTTAACAACCGACTTGCATTCATTGTTACTTTGTTTATGAGAGTTACTTAAAAATATCCAGAGGCAATGTGATGAGCGGGTTTGATTTTGTAACTTTGTGTTGTGGAATCAATTACCTTATTTTTATTTCCACAACACCCTCTCATTCGCAATAAATGACAAATGGGACTTTAAGTTGGTGTTGAACAATATTCAGTTTAAGTATTGAACATTCCTCACGCATACATTTTACTGAGTTGCCTTTATTGTCATATGATACTTTATGTTCAATTAAATTATCTGAACAAATTGAAACATTTTTATTGCATATGTATTTTTATCCATTTCGTTTTTTAATTTGGGATGATAATAGTCTCGATAGATCCAGAGTACCTACGTAATTGTAGTTCTTTCCTTAACTCGTCATTTACGATACTTAGCGCATCAGTGAGTTTTTTCTTTCTCTATTTTAGTCATTGTTATGTATATTTAATTTGCATTGTTTGTTATTTTTTTGGGGGGGGGACTTTTTTCATTATATGCTATGGGTTATGTAAAATAGTAATTTTGTACCTGACCTTGTCTAAAATCAAGTTCATTGTGTACCTGACCAAAATCGTATATATTTTAAAGTCTGTAAACAACTAACACATAGCTAATAATTTCTCTCTGAGTATGGATTTAATATTAGGATCATTATTAATAGGAAAAAAAAACAACACATGTATCTTGTTCTGATTCAAGGACGTTGTGTTTTTATCATGTTCTCTTTTATAACTTTAGTGACAGACCTTCTAATTATAACTTAGATATTATCTTGTAAACATTTGGGAACTTCTAGAATGAAATTTTCTATTAGGTAATATTATTTTTATTTAGAAAATGCTAATCGTGACCTAGGTCAGGTAGAGGAGTGTAAAATCATCTGAAGCAGAAATCAGTCATATTGTTGTGTCCAGTATTTCATTTGGGTTCGAATTTATTTATTCAAGCTACTTATTCACTGGAAATGCAAAGTGCTAATTTAAAATAATATTCTTGAAAATAGAGACTTAAATTTATAGTGAAATTCAAATAAGGATATATTGTTGGATATTATTATTGCGATTCAACAAAAGGCTATTGACACATCGTTGCTATTCAGGCCATCACAGCCACAGCAATACTTTCAGCGTTGGATTTATTTTTGAATACCACTAAAATTTATTCAGAACTTTAGTCATTAGTACTTGTGTTAGAAATTAAGGATTATTTGTGATTTAATTTACAATACCGCAAATTATTTTTTTAGATACATTTTTCACTTTGTATTCTGGGGAAATAAATTATTTGTTGAATTTTACTTAACTTATTGGTTCTCACTCTTTTCTATTACTTTTTATTAGACCACAGAGTAGTAATATTTATTCTAATGAATTATCTATCGTGTTTCATTTTTTAACATTTATTTTCTTCCCAGTCCGCTATTTCAGATATATAAAATTCATTTTTGAATGTATCTATGTTCTCTGTATTTACATGATATTTGCCCAAAAAACGAGTGTATCTATCAAAATTATATTTTGATGGCATGTAGTTATGGCTGTGTGTTTGTTGGTTGTACAACGTAGAAGAAGAGTTTGTTATCATAACGTTTTAAAACGATTTAAGATTTTATGATCTTAAACGAGTCTGGAAATTCGATGTACGAGCTATCTCTCAGCGGATGGATTTACTCGTCAGTGTTCAGTCAACTATTAAATCCTTCAAAACATTTACTTTGTATTATCTGTTATGTTTTGCACAAATAATGTGCTTAAATTCATCGAAAAGGGTTTTTGTTGAAAATTACATGAAAATCAATGAAAATGCATCAAATTACCTGAATATTTTTTAAATTCTCTCTATCCATGTATCAATTAAGTCATTTGAGCAAATTTAATCTTGAGAGAAACTTGAACGAGTACTCCATAACTGTTTTTAGTTTACTGATGATAATCGTGTTCGCTTATTAATTTCAACTTGACTAATATAGTGGTCCTGATCATTACCTCCAGAAAATGTGTATTTGTGAATAACATCAACAAAGGATGACATTTCTTTGGAGGTGTGTGATTTTATTTTATTTTTGTTTCGCTTCCTAGATCCTTTCAACCGTTTAATTTCTGCCCAGTACTCAATGTGATGTTTCTTTACCATGTCTCTGAATCTTTTGAGCTCTCATTTTAGGCATTTGATTTCCACATCCTGTCTCTTCCTACGAAGCTCTTTCTGCGTTGCCTAATTTGACTGTAGTAATCTGCCCATCCTTCTATCACTTTCACGCATCCTTTTTAAAATTTTCACGTTTGTTCTTGTGGCCACTCTGTCCTACAAGAAATGTATGATTTCTGTCACCAACGGCGTGAACAACAATGTTATTTAAAAAACAATAGAAGACTAGTACAAAATCAGTTGCTCTGGCTAACAACAATTATTTTTCAAGATTAATTGTGAATCAAGATTGTTTGCTGGTTTGCTGTTTGAGGTTGAACGCAATGTCTCAGCACAACATAGGATATACGCGGCGGCCAGTATAATTGGTGGAGGAAGAACCCGGGAAAGCTCTTTTAAGCACAACCGACCCACAGGAAGCTGCTGGCAGCTTTCTCACATACCCACATTGGCCGAGCCTAAGGCTCGAACCCAGAGTTGAGATAGCAGTGATCGGTAAAAGCGAGAACCTTAATAAATATCATTCGTTCACCTGTGGGTCCTGAGAACAAAAGTGAATGCATACAAATATGTAAACATTTTTGTTCAAAACTTCATGATTTACCTTGAGAATTAAGAAACCGACAGTCATACTAGTACAGAGCAATTAGATACTTTACTGTCCTTAATACCATTTTTACATCATTAACTTTCATGCTTTAAGAACATTCTTCCGTATCATAAGAGTTTTCATTCCTTGTAAATTTTGTAGAGTCAAAAGTCCTGTTTCATATATCATTCCAGATTCCTTACATATGTGTTAAGGATGTATTCATATCTTAGAGAAATTTGATGGCACCAAAGTAACAGAATTCGCTGAAACCTCGCTAAAATACTGAGCTATCAGCTCAAGTTACTTCCACTTTCATTATATACTCAGTGATAATTAGTATGCTTGGCTTGATTCTTGTGTAACAGGAAGGAAACGGTGCATTACTGTGATCAATACATCGTCTGTACAATAAGTCTATAGCAGCGACCTTCAAGGCTCTATTCTTGGCACTTTACTCTTTTTCTTTTACAATAACTATTTACCATTGTATGAAAACCATTGCCACTGATCTTTTTTGTAGATAACACAACCTGACATACAATGAGTGATGCAGTCCCTTCCTCTTGAACAAAATTTACAACAGGGTGTTGAGTCTGTTATACTGTGGTGCAAAACCAACAAAATGCAAATAAAAAAAAGAAAAAAACTAACTGTATCACAGCTGGATCAAGGTAATGAAAAAAGAAATGATAAGATATAATTGGATCCAGGTCAAAAGTAAATCAGTTTTAAAATATCAATATATTTGCTCAGGACACTAAATTAGATAAAGTAGAAATCAATTACTTGCAGGTGTGAATATTATGCAAAAATGAAATAAAAAGTGCATGTGTTTTGTAGCATCCACCAGAATAGCTTAACTGAACAGACTGTCTTTGTATGTTCCAGGATTTATGCTTAAAATCATTTTTAATGGATATATATATATATATATGGTCTATTTTGAACTCTAATCTTCACTGGCCTGAATTCAACACGATTCTGTACAAAACATATTTTACATATTCCCCAACAGTGTTGTGGAATAGCATTCCCAATGACATTAAACAAACACCAATACTCTTTCCAAAACCTACATGTGTATCTTGGGTATGTGAGTGTGTATGCATATTTTAAGATTACACGTCAGTGTGTTATTCATTGTAGAAAGTAAAAGTACATTGCATTACTAGTTGTAAAATTCTATTGAGGACTACATGCACGATTGGCTGATTCAGAATAAAGGTATTATCTTCAGAAAATAAAATCATGTATTATTATTATTATTATTATGTTTATGTCCATTTCTTTTTCAAGAATTGTTTCTTTCCTTACATTTATCTTTTACTTGTAGTCTTTTAATAAGCTTTTAATCTTTTCTATGTAATGTTTTTGTCTTTTTATACTGCATTTATTTTGCTGTAATTGCATGTTTTCTTTACATTTGCTAAAACAATGTTTCTTAATTTATAACTTTATTTTTGCTTCAAAATGTTTTATTTTATATTTTTAACTTTTGTATTTTTTATATTGCTTAAAATTATTTTATTTTCATACATTTTTGAATGTTTTTAATTATTTTTCTGGATAATTTTTAGCCATGTCCACATGTAAAAACTGTATAAAACTGAATCTTGTCATTAACTTTGATACCTTACCTTGTAATATTTTGCCTTACTACTGTATTTCACATTTTTCACTGCAGTTTCTTTTTGAAGAGTGTTTTTATGAGACTTTAGGAGCAATTTTAACAAAGATATAAATTATCAATGTGCTAATTCAATGGGTGAATTTTCCATTGTCTACAGCCTTTGTAACATTTATTCTGAGAAAAAAATTAATACTTTGTAATGAGCTGCAAGGATCATGGTCACTTCTCTCCTAAGACACCAATCCTATTATTCTCCAACAGAAGTGTGGTGAGAAAAGGCCTGGGATTTCTTTCTTTTTGTTATGTCCTCTTTTGGAAAAAATATTCTGAAACCCATTGGCTGGAAAAAAAATCCTGTTCCACTATCTGTCCGTATAACCTATCTTATAAAGTCAAACTTCTATATATCTTCAATAAGAAAAAAAAAGAAATACTTTGAAGGAAAATTCACCCCTCCCCACAAATGCCTTAATATAAAACAATTGTTTCAGAGGATACATTGCATTCTGTATAGGTCAATGTATTTTAATAGAATTAAAAAACGTTTGAACATTATACATTTGGATAACCTCTGGGCCAATTTATTAACCAATGCAGATAAACACTGTTACCAACATTTCATTTGCCGAGATCAAGTGCTTTCTATGTAACTGTACTAAGTAACCATCTTTATGAGCTTTCCACCCCTCCTCCCCAAAGCCTTAGACTGGGTCCAAAACATGCAACAAATTAATAAAAACAATTAAAAAGAAATCAATTAAATGGCGTGAAAACAAAAAATTAGATCATCTCCATTTCCATACCAGTAGAGCTCATTGAAGTAGGAGGAGAAGAGATAGTCACAGTCCTAACAACAATAAACTGCAACAAGATATGGCAGACAGGAGAATGGCCCACCACATGGACTCAGTCCTTGGTCATTGTGCTCCCCAAGAAAGGAAACCTACAGCTATGCCAAAACTACAGAACCATCAGTTTGATCAGTCACCCGAGCAAAGTCATGCTGAAGATAATTCTCAACAGACTAAAGCCTCAAGCAGAGAAAATTATTGCTGAAGGGTAGGCAGGCTTCCAAGCAGGAAGGAACACCACAGAACAAATCTTCAATCTCAGACTCCTTTGCGAGAAATACCTTCAGTATCAGCAGAATTTATACCACATCTTTATAGATTTCAAAAAGGCCTTTGATAGGGTATGGCACGCAGCCTTATGGGCAACTATGAGGAAGTACAACATCAGCTCAAACCTGGTGCAGGCTGTTGAGCACCTCTATGACAAAGCCACTAGTGCTGTCCTTATCAATGGCAGCAGAGGAGATTGGTTTCGAACAACAGTTGGAGTCAGACAGGGATGTATAATGTCACCTACACTCTTCAACATTTTCCTGGAAAGGATCATGGAGGATGCCTTGCATGACCACAAGGGCACTGTCAGCATCGGAGGAAGAACAATCACCAATCTTCGCTTCACAGATGATATTGATGGTTTAGCAGGAGATGAAAAAGAACTGGCTGACTTGGTTGAGTGCCTCGACACAACCTCCACAGCATATGGTATGGAGATCAGCGCCAAAAAAAACCAAACTGATGACAAACAACACCAATGACATCAGTGCAGAAATAAAGGTCAGTGGACAGAAGCTGGAAAGAGTCATAAGCTTCAAGTACTTGGGATCAATTATCACAGATGAGGGCTCCAAACCAGAACTACTTTGCAAGATTGCCCAGATAACAGCAGCAATAACAAGGTTGAGACTAATATGGAAAGATACCAACATTGCTTTTGGTGCCAAAATAAGGCTGATGCTCTCGATTGTCATATCTATCTTTCTGTATGCTTGTGAAACATGGATGCTCACATCAGATCTACAAAGGATTCAAACCTTCAAAACGAGATGCTACCACAAGATCTTGGGCATCTCATACATTGACCATGTAACCAATGAAGAAGTCCACAACAGGATCCAATGGGCCATCAGATCCTATGAAGACCTCTTGACCACTGTAAAAAAGTGCAAACTGAAGTGGTACGGTCATGTCTCAAGATCATCTGGACTGGCAAAAACAATCTTGCAAGGCACAGTGCGAGGGCGCAGAAGAAGAGGCAGACAGAAAAAGAGGCAGGAAGACAACATTAAGGAGTGGGCAGGCATGGTATCTGGAGATTCCTAAAGGGCAGTAGAGAACAGGGAAAGATGGAGAGAATTGGTTGTAAAGTCAACTGTGGTGCCCCAATGACCTCTTAGGTTGTCACCTCTCATGGGTAACTGCAAAGCTGTTTTATGGGCTTAATAGTCCGTTCATCTACAGATACAGTGAAACAAGTTTACCCAAGTGTAATTGGCCTACATCATGGCTTTCTATTCAATTGTGCTAAGGAGCTAGTCTGAAATGGACAAACTGATGGATGGAGAGAAGATGAAATAGTGCAGGGGCATTATAAAATCCACACACTCAACACATCATATATAGTTATTTATCTATGACTAGAACATGCAGCAGTATAATATAATATAGTAGGCACTATAAATAAGGCAGCTATCAAAATATGTTTAATAAATACTTATTGGCATACCCCAATAGTAGCTTAATACACAAAACTGGCCAGTCTATGACAGATATATTTTTAAAAAATTTCAGATAAAAAAGTTTACAAGTATGATTTTACCAATAAAGACAGCTCATAAACATGAGAAAAGTTTGGTTTCATGTACATTTATTTTTGCAAGTCAGTAACTTTTGCAGGTGATTTAACATAACTAGTTTGCAAAGCTTTACAAATTGTAAGATATCCTAGGATCTGATATATGTAATGTGAATAAAAAGGTTTCATACTCTTTCAAAAGCATCCTATGACTAACTATCTGATACAACATCTATCAATGTAAAAAAAATATAAACACAGAAACAAACAGGTATGGTAAGCATGCCTCCACGTCAGGCCTGGATTTTACAAACAGATATAGTAAGTGTGCCTCCACATCAGACCCGAGTTTCACAAACATATGGTATGTCTGCCTTCATATTAGGCCTGAATTTCACAACAGAACTTAGGCCTGGACTTGAATTTAAGTCTACAATCCAGCAATTTGATTGGTGGCAATTGACAAAATAAAATATCTTAAATCAAGATTTAACTTTATGACTTGTGTTAGTCAAATCTGGGCAGAAGTTGTTCTACTCATTAAGTCTTAAGGGCTATATAACAAAATACTACTACACTTACTGGACACTACAAAATTAAATAATTTGTAACATCTGCTGGTAAATTTATATTGATATGATACATTTTTTTTGTACAGAAGTGAAATATTTTTGCTGAACGTTGAAAATCAACCCTTAGCTGTACTGGGCAAATATATGAATTGATGTTGATCCCAATTGATCCTTTCACTTGTACGTTAATAACAGGAAAGGAACAAAATGTTCGTTGTACAAAATCTTCGTGCTGAACAAGGACCCTCTGTCAAATAAGGACAGAGAAAGTAAAAAAAATATTGAAAATAAAAACAAACTTAAAATAATATCAATAGTTGTACCCTATTCAGTCAAATTCTGTGATGTGCTTCTACAAGAAACAAACCGATACAAAAATGAATGAATGTCAGTATGTATATATATATATATGTAAAGACAGACATGTAGACAATTCCACTTCTCTCTTGAAAACCATTGTCTACAGGTGCAAATTTCTGGACAACATGGTATGATAAGAAGTCCATTGGTGAAAACCCCAGGTTGATATGGTCATCCTTTCTGGAGTAGAGATAATATTTTCACAATGGGCACCACAATGGCCATATTGAGTGCCAGTTTGCATCTTTTTCATTTTGGACCAACTAGACACCTTAAGAACTCTTCTAATGAAAACTCCATTTCAAATTTACTTTTCATTTAAGACAATTAGTGTTAACAACATTTTAATGATGGCCATCATATTGTATGTCAGATATGCACCATTTTAAATTAGGACCAGACAGACTTCATAAGAAGTCTTCTGTAAAAAGCCCATGTTGACATGACTTTCTGTTTTAGTGCAGTAATGATAACAAGATTTCAAGATGGCTGCACATAGGTGCACCTTTGCAAAAAGAAGGATAAGTTTGATATTTGGAGTAAAAGTAAAAAGTGGCCAGGACATGACAATGATGGGTCCAATATGCAAAAAAATGAAGTTCAAGTTTGACCCTTCCACACATGTGCCAGTGAAATGGCCAATCCAAAAAATCTTTAATACACCTAGGCAACTAGACAAATGAAAATATCTGAGAAGCAGATGTATTTGAATGTATTCAGAAGTAACCCCAAAATGCATTTCCCATCCCTATTTCAGGCGAAAATGATGAGAATCTCCAGGGGTTAATGAGTTATTAATACACTTCAGATATATGTATATCCCTCTATGAGTTATTAATACACTTCAGATATGTGTATATCCCTCTATGAGTTATTAATACACTTCAGATATGTGTATATCCCTCTATGAGTTATTAATACACTTCAGATATATGTATATCCCTCTATGAGTTATTAATACACTTCAGATATGTGTATATCCCTCTACAGCTATAGATATTTAATGTAACAAATCTAGAAAAAGTCTTTCTGCACTGAACCAAATGTACTTTAAAAAAAAAAAATTGAAAGATTAAAATTTCAAACCATGCCTAAAAAAGTTGCACTTTAATAGGATACTGAAACTTTTCTGACTGTTAAATTCTACATCACTGCTAAAATAAATTTCACTTCAGTGAATTATCTAACATCCATTATGTGGTAGGGAACTATTACAAAAAATTGGACAACATGAAAAATTATACAACTGTGTATATATATATATATATATATATATATATATATATATATATATATATATATATATATATATATATATATATATATATTTTAGAAGAAATGCATGTATAGAATATATAATAGAGAAGAAATGCATGTATAGAATTTGTCCATGGTGATTAATACAAAACAAAGAAGAAAAAAGTAAAAAGTATCTTGTAGATCTACAAATGAAAGTACCCTTTCTCATATAAAATTTTACAATCAAAGAAATTAAAAAATACCAGTAAATATCATTGACAGTCTCATCAGATGACTTGAAATTTGCATAGAAATGCCTTAATAAATTGCATGAAAACTTTCAATTACAAAAAAAAAAAAAAAGGTGAAGTATGTAAAAAGTCATACTTCTTTTGTATGGTACTGAACAATCTATCACAAACACTGATTTTGAGACCTTTTACTTTTTTATTATGCCAATCAATTTCACAATAAAATGTCACAAACCTTTTTAGAGAAGAAATGCCTGTAAGGAACTTGTCCATGGTGTTTAATACAGATAAAATTAAAATAAATATCTAAGGAAAAATTGCAGATCTTTTAAGGAAAGTACCCTTTTAAGTATAAAATCTCACGATAAAGCAATGAAAAGTATCAATAAATACAATTTTACAGCCATTATTAGACTTGAAAAAAATAAATTTACATAAGTAACACGTCAATAAAGAATAGGTATAACAATTTTTAATTAAAACAAAAATTGGTGACATGTAAAGAGTCATATCTCTTTTTTTGTATGTTTCACAACATTTATTCACAAAAATTGAGTTTTGAGACATTTTTTTCTTTATTATGTAGATCAATTTCACAATAAAATATCTCATAATCCTATTTAGATGAAAAAAAGGTTTAAATATTACTGTATCATTGACCATCCTTATTTTGTGCCCATCCATGTGTTTTGTTTCTCATGCTTGTTCTGACATCTTGGTGTTATTGACTGGGTCACTAACATTCAATGGCAGTTACTGCTGATTGCAAAATATCTGATGAAATTAGATTGAAATGAAAATGTCCAATTTAAGTAATGCCATATTTTCCACAAGTTTGTGGTCCTGGAGTGAGTGGTAGCTGTTCAAGCCAGGGCCACTGTAGATATGTTGGTTTTCTTTACCTTTTTATTAGCAGGTAACCCATGACAGAGATTTCTGAGATGACAAAGGCAATGTAAAAACTTGGTTACTATAACATACACTTCTTACATCATGTTAGAAAAAATAAATCCAATGGAAAACTATACAGTATGAAATTTTTCATTGAAATATTTCAAGATAAGGAAAATTAAATCCATGTTACCAAATTGCATAAAAAAATCTTAAAAAAATTCACTATACATCATATCTATAAATATGATAATTTTACCAAAAAGTTTGAAAACACAAAACTAAAAAATGTATCATATTTTTTTTTTTCAATATTTTTTTGTCATCACACATTCAAGTGTTGTATTGCAGTCAATATGTATCTGAAAGAAATGAAATAAATTACAGATGCAAATATTATTAATAGACAAACATAAATGATCCAATTTCTACACCTTGGCTTAATTATCACGTTCCAATCTTACGTCATGTGGCCTTTATTTCAGGTGAACGAAGCATGGAAAAATTTCTGTAAAAAGAAAAGTTTTAATAGACTCAGAAAAACAAAGTAGCTCTCAAAGAATTTAAGAGTACATGTCTCAATGATGAACAAATCAAGCAGAAATAGCTGAACACTTTCTATGGTGATTGTAATTGTTTCTCATAATATTATAAATGCAGGTATTAAAATTCATGTTGAGAGCACAAACAATGGCAGGTTGATGATACTTATTGATAAAACAATGAATAAATAAATAAGTTTTGAAGAATAATTCATAGAAAATATTTATTATAAAATACTTTAATCTTTCAGCAGGACAGATGCCTTTTTCAAATGCATGTCCAGGGCCACTGTAGCTGTGAAGCTTATAAAAAATTTCTTGGCAACACTGCTTTGTTTATCAGAGATTCCAAAACAGCCAGGCTTGAGCAACAAATAAGGTCAAATAACTGTTTGCTAACTTAACATGTCATCCAGGTGAAAAAAGATTCTTAGATAAGATGACCATGCAGATCTTAGATCATCTGTGTTTTCCAAATTGTTTAAGCACTCTACAGACTTGAGACAAAAGACAAAAGTGGCATGAGAGCATATCTCCTAAACTCATCCAAACATAATTAATGATTGCCTTAGAATCTGAAGTTTATTAGCATCAGTCCCTTAGACCAACTATACTGTGTGGCAGTGTACCAGCACATACCAAACCTTTAGAAGAAAGTATGTGAGGCCTAAAAATGCTACTAGTAACAATGACTAAGTCTGTTTGTTGTCTATTAATAATTATTTCTTACAAAACAGTAGAGTTCCATAAGATACTGTTATTGGGTAAAAAAATTTAAAAATGTATAGTTTTCTGGAAAAAAAACTTTCTTTGCAAATTATTAGTTTGAGAGAAAACTAGTGAAGCATGGATAACATTAAAACTGAAGCTATAGAAAGTTCCAAACCAAAATTGACATAATTCTTGATATATTTAATAATTAAGCATATAAATGTTTTTCTTTATTGTAACAATAAGAACAGAAAACAAGTGCTCTCCAGAAAATCTTAGAATGATTTACAATCTTAAAAGGAATGCATGTTCTTAACACATTAGCATATGCTAATAAATATGTAAAAAAATGACTTTTTTTCTTCTAAATCTTAAAGTTTTCCAAAAGCTGCACATGGCCCAAATATCATTTACAACATTCAAATTTGGCCCCCATGCTGCCATATGTGACACAAGTCAAACATTCAAGGATCATAAATATAATTATATTTGTAATATTTACAAATTAATTTGTGACAAAATTGTTTTGTAAAACAAAAATGGGGGGAATTATTTTGTCATGAAAAATGAAAACATGCTGTTAATATCATTAAATTTGTGAAAAGATTACTCACAAATTTCCGTACATTCCTTACTGATGGAAGCTACCTAAGTACAATAAAAAAGTACCATGGTACCTACCACCAGAAAAAATTACTGTGGTAAACCAACATACCAGTAATTCCACACACATGTATACATACATACAGCACTCTATATATGAAACATGGTTGCCCATGCTGATGATTTAATTATGTAATTTGAGGGGATTGGTATATTTCAAAACAGGGACCATAACTCCATTAAGTTTTGTCAGATACCATTAAAATTCAAGTCTATTCTAGGCTTTATAACATAAAACCTCACGCCAAATTTTATAAGGTGTCTCAAATGTTATGGATCATAAATTAAACAGCAAAGTTCTAAGTCAAAAAGGGACCATAATGCATTCAAATTTGCCTGAAACTTTGGCTACATCTTCCAATGTAAAACTTCAAACCAAATTTAATGATGTCTTTCCAAATTTCCTGAGCAGAAACACATCAAAGGGCAAAGTATTATGACAAACAGGCCATAACTCCATAAAATTTGTCAGAAAATGGTGACAATCAAGCCGTAACTAGAACTTAATGTAAACCTTATACCAGCTTCTACTCCGATCTATACAGTTCTTCAAAAGTTATTGAGCATAAAAGAAATCTCTGACTGATGATACATGATAGGATGTAATGTGACACAAAGCGATGAAACTGACAGTCATACTTAACACTATAAGCTTCTTCTATAGATAAACAAAACTTCATTATACAAAATAGTATGATATACGGTACTAAATTAAAAAGTCTAATTAAAATAATTAAATACAGATAATAGTACTCATACTTTTAACAGTGTACAATTAGTTACTATAGCAACAACAGCAAGGGATTATGAAGAGCCAGGCAAGGCATTGGTTTAAAGTTTGATATATTTCAGACATCACTCTTTGAAGTCTGAAGAAAAAAAAGCTCTGAGAAATGAAGTCTTTCTGTGAGATTCATTTTTCAGGGACTTGTCAAGAAGTTGTGTGAATAATTCTGAATGCAAACATCAGCATTTCAGGCTGTCAGACTATCTGGAATTTTATGGAATTTTTATCAGAGATGTGGACATGTAGACTGAAAGTGCAGATTTTTCATGATTGAAATTTACAGTCAAACTGACCATTTCCTTAAAAGCCCCAATGCATTATTTTTATTTCAAAATGTCAATGGTATTTAAAAATATTTCAAGCTGGAGAAAAATTAATTGTTCAAAAATACCTCAAAAATGATCAATATCTTGATTTCTGTGCCACTTTGATTTTTTGCTTCCTTTTGATAAGGATTGTTTGCAAAATCTATGTTTTATTCATGTTTACCAGAAAATAATGAGCGAAAGACTGTTTGATGTATGCACTTCCTTCATCAACAAGTTACTTAAGCATTACCTTGGCTCAGGGGAGATAAAATCTTTTGCCCACCTGCAACGGGGATAATTAGAAAATTTGGCTGGCAAATAAAACTTTCTACTACTTGCCAAAAATTCTGTACAAACTATGCAGGAAAAGCTCAGATTTTTGTGGAATTTCTTGAAAATGTCAATTCCAGGCAAGTGGATTGCTTAGGATTTTTTCAGCCCTGCAGGCTGCAGCTCATAATAAGAACACTTTAAAGGTGTGGTCATTAGTTTTTACTTGCTTGCCACATGTCTCTCAATTTATCATCAATAAAAAAAGTGCAATGATAGATAGACCAGGTCCTGGAGTTTTATTATCTGTGACAAATTGAAAGAAAAATAGTGAGAATGTGACATATCACAGGTATAAATGTTTTCAGATAGTAAGTTCCAGCCATTGCTATGATTTAGTTAGTGAAAGTTTGTCCCTGAAATAAAAAGTAAGCTAAGGTAAACGGAAGTTCAACTTATGTAAACTTTATAAACAACCAATCAGATCAAAAACAGACATGTCAACGATAATCCTCATCGTCTGAATCAATAATGATTCCCCTGAGACGTCTTGTTTTCCTCAAAGTGCATGGGGGATCAAACTCAACATCATACACCGACCCTGAGCTAGATTGGTTGGTTCTGAATGAAACCTCACTGGCAGGATTATGGTGAGATCGAGAATTCTGGGACGGGGCGCTGTAATGTGAATAAGTCTTCATGGATCCTGTTGATGGGTGTTGTACTGAAACTGGTTGGGCTGATAGAGGGCGTGGTTGTGGTTTCAATTTGTCAGAGGGTCTTTGGAATCGGTGAGCCATGGAGTAATCTCGCATGCTAGAGGCATAGGACATGGAGTCAGACATTGCATGAGAGTCCTCATATACATAAGTGTTTTTTTGTCTCATGCTGAAATGATAGAGAAACAATTATTGCTAAGAATTACAACAAATATTCTAAAATTTAACATTAATATATACATTTTACTTTATCTTAATTTATGTTTTAAAATAGCTCAAGTGTATTTTTAAAAAAAATTAATCCAAGTAAAAGATTAAAATAACTTTATGTAAGACAAACCCGCACAAGTTTTTATGTCTGTAATCAAGCAAGGAAGAGCTGAAATAATGTAAAATCAATGATATGGGGACAAATGGATAAATAATTTTGAGCCAAAGTGTATTTATTTTAGTGTACAAAATGAGATAGCTAAACAAAGATTATTTATTATTACTTAATTTGAATTTGACTGCCACATAAATATGAGTAATGCTGCTATTTTTTAAAATGCCAAACTTAGACTGTATCTCAGATTAAATAAAGTAAAGATCAAATCAAAGGTAAAGCAAAGCTCAATTCAAAGGTAAAGCAAAGTACAAGCTAAGTAGTTTTAGATGAAATCTAGAATTATTGTTAAAATACTTAAATTTAATATGTAGACACCACATTGCATGTTATTGACTACCACTTGATGGATAACCTATAAGCATATTTGAGGTCTATGATTTAAGGATCAGCTAGCTGTATATGGGGAAAAAACATTTCATAATAATACATTTTGATGAGATTGATTTCAACTGTTCTCAAACTGACAAAGTGTTCTTGATTTGATTTTGAACATGCAGCTGAAACTCATCTTTCATTTTGTGAATTGTTTTGCAGGATAGTTGGATATTTATTGAGTCTTGAGGACAATACATTGAATATGTGAATTTTTTTTTATGTATAAATATTCTGGTTCAAACAAAATCCTGGGTCCTTCCACTCATAAAGTAAATGGTCTGCCCCTTTATCTAACTGAATTATCCTCCAAGAAATGAATAAATTTATTAATAAACCGATGATGTCACAATAGCATGTACATGTACACTGTTAGTGGTGCAAATTTGATGCATTTAAACTGCATTCAAACTGGTAACATCTCCAGAAATTTAAAAAAATGAAAAAATACCTCCAAAACAAGACAATTCAGATTCTATGACTCAAATTGTTAGCGAGAAGAAACAAGATGGTATTGCCGTCCCCAAGTGATAGGTACATCTACTTTTGTTTTCAACTCCATCCACTTCAAACTGCTCAAATCAGTGAGAAACAGTGGAAAACAATAAAACAATGAATCATCACCCTGCCCATGACATACCCTGGACAGAAAAATCATTGAAAACATATGGCATACAAATTTTTTTACTGCTCTGTAGCCTAGTGGTCAGAGCATCTGCCTCGCATGAGGAAGGTCACGGGTATGAACCCAGGCTGTCATACCAATGAACTTATTAAAATGTCTGCAGCATGATACCCCAGTGCTAGACATCACTATAAACTGTCACACTTCAGACATCATAGTGATGACTTGAAAATATTTTAAAAACTATTTAAAATATCCAAATCACACACACACATCCAAATTTGACAATAGGCTACATGAAGTCAAGTCTCAATCAGAGCATATTCATGTTATTCTTGATATTTGAGACTCTCTCAGTCAATCTTAACCAGACTCCATACTTCAGTGACTACAAGCTCTGGTAAAGAGCCCAGAAATCAGTGTTAGCATACAACTATCAGAAGTGTAAGTATGTGTACCATTTTCTTTCACATTTTTGTTTGGTGATTCCTTACAAATTGAACTGATGTTGTCCTAGGTGCAGGCTGATTTGGATAATGGTTCATTCAGACCAGACTTATTCAAACCATATTACGGGCTGATCTGGACCATAAGAAATATTATTGCATTTCATCTTAGATGTAAATGTGACATTTGAAACTGTCCACAATTTATTATTTCTCATTAATTTTGCAGGTGTGCTGAGCAGTTCAAAACCGCACTTAACAAAACAAAACCCTGATTTTATGTTAGATAATGTTGTAGTTTTGTATATAAATCAAATCAAACAACATAAGACTGTTTTCTAAGATAATAGTTTACTTTTGTATACAAATCAAATGAAATAACACAACACAGTTTTTCTTAGCATTGTCAATTTAATAGTGAAATATTTTCAAAGCAGCTCATTCACCAGGGTGCCAACTTGTGAACTTTATTCTACTGAGAAATAATACAACTGCAATACTGAAAATATCATGAACTCAGGGTTTGTACAGTAACATTTATTTTATCTATAAATATTGAAATGGAAGCTGAATTTTTAACTGAATGTCAGGATCCATTTTCATCGAACTCATGAAGTAATGCTATATCAGGATATTTAGAGTTAACTACTGTATATACATGTACAATGTAATATTATTTTTGGATAACATTACATTGTCCATGAAAAGAAAATTACATGGCAGAATGACCAGTAGATCTTTATTTATCAACTATTTTTTGTAAATTTTTAAGCTAAAAATACCTTTTTCATGCTCTTACTGTGTTTGCAATAAATGTAACCACAAAAAAAAACAGGTTTGTGTGTTCCATTGTTTTTGGTGATATTTAATATTTCACATGATCTAAATCAGTCTGGCATTTGATTAACCCATACTTTGATCCAAATCAGCCATGGTCCAAATCAGCGAGCATTTATTTTCCTTCCATGATGTCAGTGTAAGTGTCTACTCACTTTCATACCCAGTACTGTACTTCTTACTTCAGAAATCTGTTAAAGTTACAGCTACAGTGTCATTAACTCTCAATTCATTCTGAACATGCTGACATCTCTGACAGGCATATATATTTAAGTTTTTTCATATATTATAAACAATGTATTTTCCATAACATCATACCTACAAAATCAACCAAGAACATTAACTACTTAAAGACTGTGAAATTAAGTCTCAATCACAGTAACAAAATTGAGTTGTCTCCCTTGATTATATTTTATTTTTATTATTATTAACGTAGAGAGTCCAACTCGAAACTGATGCTTGTTTCTTCTATTTCTTTCTTCTTCCTGCATACAGTATAGGTTTTATTAAAAAAAAAAAAAATAAAGCATCAATCCAGAGTTATACTCGTTATAATTCTACCATCATTAAGTACAAACTGAATTGATAGTTTCTTAGATCTGACAAATTTAAACTATATGAAATATATTTTTTTTCTGCCATTTTCAGTTTCACTACGATTTTACAGTCATGTAACCAAGATGTCTCTACACAATAAAGTTTGCTCATTTGCTCCATGACTTCTGTAACGTAGCATTGTCTCTTATTAATATACTGGATCTGTTCCAGTGTTTATTTGCACAACTTCCATTTGTATTTAATCTCTCAATTTTTCTAGCTTCTCACACAAGACAACAAACCTCCATTGCCATGTTGTGTTTCTTTTCCGACTTCATCTCTTCTAATTTTCATTCATTCCTACTTGTTTTATTATTTCTTTAAATAACATATCAATGTATTGTTTTGATGCTGTATTTTCTATTATTTCACATTGTTCATCCATGTTTTGTAGACATCAGTATAATTTTAATTTTAGTTATGCTTTCTGGTTCTGTTGCTAAAAATGTGCTTATTGGCATCTGGCATGTTTGTCCTCAGAGAAATATGGACCAGACAATTATCTTCCAAGTTGATCCATTCCCAATTTTGGAAATTTTTTTTGCAAAACCTGTCCAAAATTCTTCCTTAAAGATATCGATATACATGCCAAATTTTGGTCTCAAATGAGGTCAGATTTTCATCATCAATGAAGATTGTTCTTCTTGTTGTTTAATGCCATTTTTCAGCACAAGATAGGCTATTCATGGTGGCCAGTATAAATGGTGGAGGAAGAACCTGGTAAAATCCTGGAAAGAACTACTGACCCACAGGAAGCTACTGGAAAGCTTTCTCATGTACCCACACAGACCAAGCCCAAGACTTTAACCCATACAGACAGAGGTGAGATGACAGTGATCCGTAATGGTGAAAGCTTTAGAGCACTCAGCCACTCGGGGTCCCCATTACTGAAGGTAATACACCCACTAAACTGTTGCCAAAATATTCTTAAACAGCAATTGTACACTGTACACACTTAAACACTCTTGTTGCCATTCCTCATCTTGTGTTTTCCAAACATCAACATTTGATCTTTATGCAAAAAAACCTTACTTTCATCACTAAAAGTTACTGGTGCCCAATATTTTTCAACTGTCCAGTTCTTTCTCTATCTAAACCGTTAAATGTGCGATGTACAATTCTGCTAAGAAATCATAGTTTGCTTCCTTACAGTGCATCTCATGGATTCACAACTGTTTAACCTTCTACAGATGGTACTTGCAGAAACATGAGCCCTCATTAATGAACTCATGAAAAACTATTGTTAGGTCCATCAAATATTGTCTGTAACTGTCAAAAAGTGCAATGTATAAGATGTGAAAGTACATGATCATCCTTTTGCTCATATTTTTATTTCTACTGACCCCCTCTCAGGAAACTGTTTCAACAAACAACAGTACTTGAGCATATTTTGGGTGTAACATGAACAACAGAACTTTAGCATGCTTAATGCCTAACACGAACAATTGTACTGTATCATACTTTGGGCCTAACATGAGCAATTGTACTTTTAGCATGCTTAGAAATGAACATGAACAACAATATTTTAGTATTTGTATGGCTTATCATGACCAAAACTACAATGGCATGGTTAGCACCCAACATGAACAATAGTACTTTATCATGCTTAGGGCCCAACAGGAACAATAGTACTTTATCATGCTTAGGGCCCAACATGAACAATAATACTTTATCATGCTTAGGGCCCAACATGAACAATAGTACTTTATCATGCTTAGGGCCCAACAGGAACAATAGTACTTTATCATGCTTAGGGCCCAACATGAACAATAATACTTTATCATGCTTAGGGCCCAACATGAACAATAGTACTTTATCATGCTTAGGGCCCAACATGAACAATAGTACTTTATCATGCTTAGGGCCCAACAAGAACAATAGTACTTTATCATACTTAGGGCCCAACAGTAACAATAGTACTTTATCACGCTTAGGGCCCAACATGAACAACAGTAGTTTAGCAGGTTTAAAACTTAACATGAACAACAGTACCTAGCATTCTTAGGACCCAAGACTCAGTGCCCTAGATCAATCATGGGCCCTGGGGTAAGAAACACCCAGGCCTCTCCTAGTTCTTGTTCAAACAAAATTTTTCTTTTATAAAATTAAAATGTGTTGTTTGGCCAAGGCCCCCTTATGGGCCCCATCCCCAATGATATATCTCCAGTTGCCCCTCCCCCTTGCCATCACTGCTAAGACCAACACTACTTTAGCATGATAGGGCCTAACATGAACAAAAGCACTTTTGCATGTTAGGTACCTAACATGAATAAAAGCACTTTAGCATGTTAGGTACCTAACATGAATAAAAGCACTTTAGCATGTTTAGTGCCTAACATGAACAAATGCACTTCACCATGTTTAGGGCCTAACATGAACAAAAGCATTTTAGCATGTTAGGTACCTAACATGAACAAAAGCACTTTAGCATGTTAAGTACCTAACATGAACAAAAGCACTTTAGCATAAGTACCTAATATGAACAAAAGCACTTTAGCATGTTAAGTGCCTAACATGAACAAAAGCACTTTAGCACGTAAAGTACCTAACATGAACAAAAGCACATTAGTATGTTTAGTGCCTGACATGAAGTTTTCTCTTTCTCTGTGCTACTATTGCTCTTCCTGTTATTGTACATGACATCTGTTTGATTCAAGCAAAGACACAGCAACAGATTTGAAGTGAATTTTGCATAACTTGTATGCTAGTATACATTACCATATATATGCACATACTCATTTATAAAATGCATCCAGCTGCAAACTGCATATAGATCCAGATCTGCCATCCATAATGCACTGGCTGATCTGGGTCTACGTAGTTTGTTTGGAGTAATCAGTAGAACAAACAACACTGACCCAGATCTGCTGGCACATTATGCAATGGCACATAAAGGTCAATGTTGTTAACAGTTGGACTCGACTTATAAGTAAGTATATATATATTGTTTTTAGGGGGAAAATGGTTTTGATTAAAGAAATAAAAGAATATGGGATGCAAGATGTTAAATTTTACATGCTTTATTCATATAATATAAAAACCTTTGAAAAAAATGTATACATTTTAGAATATTATTTTTGTTTCATACTGTTATGTATTAGCAACAAACAGGCTTAGTTTGTAAATGGCCTGAATATTTCTGTGTCTATTTTTTTGTTTTATTCACTCAAATGCCCAAAGTACCAAATTTACAACCAGTTTTACATTTCAATGCATCAAGCTGTGAACTAGTGAACAGGTATTTAAATGTTGTTTTTACACTGGAACCATTGGATATTTGTAGGAAGGGGGTCAGTGAAAATTGTGGAGACATGCTCTTCTGTGAAGGCATCACAAAATGTGAAAACATTTTAATAAGATCAATTGAAAAAGAAAAGAACTCCATGACCTAATATTATCCCAAAGTTACAGTTGAATATAGGTGGTGCTGCAAAAGTCATTCCTATGTCTCATCATTCAAATCAGTGTATAAACTTTAGACATAAAATAATACTATCAAACACAGCAACTAATGTTGAAAATATGTGACTTTCAAAAATGTTAACACAGCACCACAGTCTTTGCTCACACACATGATACAGCAACATAGCCTTGTGTTTACACAGGTGATGCAGAAACTCCTAGCATATGGGGCAATATTAGCACAATCAGTGACTATTATTGGCAATATTGGTCCCTGGATGAATACAACATCTGATGTAGATTATATGTGACTTTCAAACACTTCTAACATAGAAACCTGAAACTGTTGATAACACTGTGTCTGGCACTGGAAAAGTGACACTTACCAAGTAGACTCACTTATACTGTGAGTCTAACTGCAAATTGCACAGACCCAGATCTGCCATTACAAAATGCAACAGCAGATCTGGGTCTAAGCAGTTTATCACAAATAATTAGTAGAACAAACAGCACAGATTCAGATCTGCTTGTGCATTATGTGATAGCAGCTCAGGGTCTATGTTGTTTGCAATTGGACTCAACTTTTAAGCAAGGCTATATGGTATACTTTATACACTGGTGATAAAAAAGAAGTCAACAACCAAGATTTAAGAAAGGAACATGCAAATATCTTTTGCTGGCATTGATTTTTAATCAATGGTAAGGCAAAGGTAAATCAGAAGTGAAAATTTGACAACACGAAGTCAAGGCCAATTCCAGTCCGAATAAAGCAGCAATGATAGTGAAATTTTCAGTATGATGATCTTTATCAGTGAGTTGGAGAAGTCACTGAGAATGTAATATTGTAATATTCATTTCATATCAAGATTCATTAGTAAATCTTCTTTAATTAATAGGAGATAGTAACAAGACTTTCTAGCAATTTAAATGTGTACTTTTAATGTACTTAAAAACATGTACTTTGGATGTACTTACAACTGAAAACTCATGAACCAAACCAGAATTTTAGTTTTGAAAGGTTTTGGTTCACTGAGTTAATCTTTATTAAAAGAACAGAAATTGGGGACCACAAAGCTATTTAAGTTTCAAAGAAATTTTGGTTTACTATGATTTCAGTCTTAAGAGATTCTGTTCCAAAATTATCATCAATAAAATTAGTTGTGAATCTTGGATCACTCATTGAAACAATCTAAAATTGTATGCAATAGCAAAACTGTACAAATTCTTGATTTGAAAAATACCCGGCATAGTCACAAAGAGAAAACAATAATATAGTTAAAGTGCTAGACAAACTACACCAGGAAGATATAAATTCAACTGACCCAGGCACCAATCACACAACCAATTACAATGTAGGTACCATACTATTAGTACACACATACCTATCTTGATCATGATATGAGTCAGACTGACTATTGTACTCAGCCTCAGAATTGCTGTATCTAACCATGAATGCTTCCTCATCATTCTCCTTTATTACTTGAAATGGAATTCAATCATTTTTTACTTTTAGATTTATAACCAATCATGGAAGACTGAACAGAAATTAAACAAAAGTATTCATGTAACACGGATGCCTCAACACAGTGATGTGAATGCATGAATTCTTTTATTAAAATTATCTAGATTATGATAAGGATAAAAATTAAGAACACCTGCATGAAATGGAGCATAAATATTGAATGCATGTAAAATAAATTGACATCTCAGAAAACCAGAGAATGCTCTGTCTATAAATTAGCATAACTATTTCTTTAAAACTGGTATTTCTCTGCTTTAACAAAACCATAATATTTCAGTACTGAATGTGGTACAATTTTCATTAAAACTGGAAAATCATTTATGTTATATAGTGTAAACTGCATAAATAAGCACCTGTGCACCTGTTCAACTGCTTTACCAAAATATCACATTATTAAAGGAAAATATTGACATCTCTCTGCGAATTAGATTGGCCAATGGGCCACTGATATATCTTGTATGCACCAGCTGACTGGCAGGTGCAATGTTAGGCCAATATGTAAATTTGAGGAAATGGTAAACTACAAGCACCTTATATAATAAATGAAATAAAACCCACATATAATACATGACTGAGAAGAAAGCAAACCAATGAAGCAGAACTAATAAATGGTTCCATTTGATACATGACAGTACATTAAATTATAACATCAAGAATTTTAAGGTAAAACAAGCACCTACCTGTGATTTAACTTTTCAGTGAATATAGGTACACTGACATAGACGTCTTCTGGTTTTCTTTTTGCGTGATGTTGCACTGCTTCTCTCTTCTGTGGTTGCTCAATTACATAAGAATCATCTACTTCATATATTTCTGGTGGTGGTATTTGTTGATGCACAGGTCTTCTTGATGGTGGCAGTGTGGTTACATCCTGTACTCTTGGTTCTTCCACTATGTTGTAATCATTTTCTTTACTTGCAGAGACTGGACGTGGTCTAGGAGGTGGAAGTCTACTAGATGTTGGAAGTTCATGTTCTTGTACAGGATCATTGTTAGAAGTGTTCTGTGTGTAGTTTCTTCTTGGCAGCAGCTGATGGGCTGATCTTGGTCTTACCTTCAGCCCTCTACTGGCATACCTAATTTTTGTTTCACCATACCTGTTGCAAAGACAAAAACATGTAACTGTATGACTGAACATAAATTCTAACTTATTACAAATGCAGGGCCCCGGTGTAAGGCCTAGTGGTGTATGACTGAACATAAATTCTAACTTATTACAAATGCAGGGCCCCAGGTGTAAGGCCTAGTGGTGTATGACTGAACATAAATTCTAACTTATTACAAATGCAGGGCCCCAGGTGTAAGGCCTAGTGGTGTATGACTGAACATAAATTCTAACTTATTACAAATGCAGGGCCCCAGGTGTAAGGTCTAGTGGTGTATGACTGAACATAAATTCTAACTTATTACAAATGCAGGGCCCTGGGTGTAAGGCCTAGTGGTGCATGACTGAACATAAATTCTAACTTATTACAAATGCAGGGCCCTGAGTGTAAGGCCTAGTGGTGTATGACTGAACATAAATTCTAACTTATTCCAAATGCAGGGCCCCAGGTGTAAGGCCTAGTGGTGTATGACTGAACATAAATTCTAACTTATTACAAATGCAGGGCCCTGGGTGTAAGGCCTAGTGGTGTAAGGTTCTCGATCTACAGATCACTCACATATTTCACCTCTGTCTATGTGAGTTTGAGTTTGAGTTCGACCAGTGTAAGTATGCGAGAAAGCTTCCCGTCAGTTACTGATTCATCTGCCACAAAATATACTGGCCACTATGTATAGCATTTGATGTGCTGAAAAATGTAAATGAAGCAAAAGTTAAAGTACAAGAATTAAATTTACTGTCCTTATTTCTTAATCAGATAATAAGAATCTTAATGCATATGGAAACCTATTTACAACAGAATAATGGATTTTGGCAAAGATACCTCTGTTTGGAATGAATGTGTAATTTCTTCTTGTCTTCCGGCCTATAACAATAAGGTATCTTCCTCTGTAAATGTGAGGACAGCTTCATGATACAATCTGATTTAGTGGATAAATGAGGCATGATAAGTCCACAACTTTTTTAAAAACTGTAAAAATCATATTGCAACCATACAAAGTTGATTTTACAAACTCTTTTGCAACCTTAATGGCCACATGAATTGCATTGCACCCCCCAAACCCCTGAAATCAAACTATGTCAATCCATACAAGAGCAAGCCTGTACAATGGTTTTAAATTCCTTGCCACATTATTTTATTACTGTCTTTGAGACTAACTCTGAATCTAAATGAGATTACCAGTATGTGAGTTTTATCTGAAAACTTAAAAAATTAGAATAAGGATGCAGCATTTGAGGATTTGGTTTTTAAAAAATCAAAAAATCAAACACAATGGAAAAGGAAGGAGTGCCTAAAAAGTGAATAATGATTATCATATCTGAGAAACAGGACACAGTACAATGGTCCCTTACAATAAATCCCCTCAGTATACCACAAAACACTTTTGTAATGCAAGTTGGTCATATATTCCTTTACATTATTTAAAAGCAGCACAATGACCCCTTAAAATTCCCCTCAGTATACCACTGCCACTCTTATAATGTGAGGATGGTCATGGACCCCTTTACATTATTCAATAGCATTACAATGGCCTCTCACTATAAGCCCCTCATTATACTCTTACTACCAGTCTTGTAATTCAGATTTGGTCTTGGATCCCATTACATTATTCAATAGCACTACAATGTTTCCTCGTTATAAATCCCCTCTGTATATCACTGTCCCTCTTTTAATTTGAGGATGGTCATGGATCCCATTAAATTGTTGGAATTTTGTTTTATTATTGTTACTTAACTCATTTCCTTTTTTTATTTGCTAAAAAAAACCAAATTACAATGTGATCTCATATCAATTAATACCCTATTTAGATGTTCATTAAGCACTATTATGTCAGACTCCTGCTAAAACATCTCTCAGCATAGGGATCGACCACTTATACAGTGAATCCCATGTATGGTCCCTCAGTAAAAAGCTGTTTAAGGAAACTGTAAAAATGGACCCCCTTATAGGTGAGGATGCTTCACAAAAAGGTACTGTATATATAAAATTACTATTAAATAATGAAATGAGATCTATGACCAAACACACCTTGCAGAAAGGACCATCTTATACTATGGAACCTTATAGTAATGGAACATTGTATCTCTAACCAAATAAAGATGAATTATGATCACTAATATGACAAGAACAATGCCTTGTTTTAAGTTTCTTGCTAATGAAGTTTTGGGAATTGTAGACATGATAGGATTTACATCTGTTCTGAGAAAACTGATTGATTTATGCAACGTTTTATGTCTGTTACCAAGGTTACTGTACTCTGAAAATACACAAACTATGGATCATTGATGCAATGTATTATGTCTGTTACCAAGGTTTTACTGCACACTGAAAATAAACACATCGGATCGTATACTCTTCTTTCATCTATGTCTTTATGTGGACTTTTAATTTCAATTCTAATGACATCCTTGTAATCCATCATTAATTCACTATTGTGTTTGCATTCCTGCTATGCACATCCTTTGGTACTACGTACGGAGCTAAATGACCTTTCTGCCTGAAAACTGGCTCAACACTTACCTGTCAACATGTTTCCACTGTTGTGTTTCTTTGGGTTCAATTATATTTGGATCTTTCCTGGGTAAACAAGGCACTGGAGAACATAAAACACACATTATAGTGTACACAAATTCAATACCTTACACCATAACCAAACTAATAACAGCTGACAATTTGTAAAGTGCAAATTAAATATTTTAAAACTGTAACCATACAGCTGATCATTGTTAATGAACAAATGATCATTTAAAAAGGAGTCATGAAATTAAATAAAAGTTTTGATTTGATTCAAGGTTAAAGAAAATGGGTATAATTTGACAGGCATAGCATGATTTTGTTTCCTTTTGCAACAGAACATTTCACAGCATTAATACGGAAATCTATAGCTTCATTGTTATCCAGAGACATTTCAAAATCAAGATTAATTATTTCAAACATTTTTTTGTTGCTGTATGCTTTACTAAATGAAAAGATCAGTTTGTTTAATTAGATTTTTTATAATGTGCTAATTTTATTGTATAGTGTAGTTTGGTTCAATAAAAGCATTAAAACATATTCATTATAATGAGCCACAAATCCTCATTTCTGTCAAAAGACCCTGAACAATCCAAAGTAGTTGCCCAAAGGTAAACACATGAAAGGACTTTAATAATGTGGGAGATATTCACCAATTCAATTTCTTGCCTTCACAAATTTGAATAATGGGATGGGATGCAAAGTGTTTGTCGTTGTGGTCATGTAGAAACATTTACTGATGCTAAATAAAATATTAATTGTAGTTCTAAAATGCAAAAATATGGTCCTAGTTTAAAGCTAAAGTGTAATAATTCCTTCTTGCTGAATCCTCTGCAGATAAAAATTATAAATTACAATGGACTTTCGTAATGGTGGTCAGTTATTAAACTGGGTCAAGACAAGAGGACATCTGGTCTAATCATTACTAATGCAGGGTAGTAGGAATTATTTTTCACACATGGTGCTTTCATTGTGACAAAGCATGACATTCATTTCAATATATACTGGATCACATCTCTAAGTTGACCTAGTCTGAAAATGTCCACATACTTTAACACCGACTTTGCGGCATGTATTTCTCAAGGCATGTTATTAATGTCCTTCCAAGAAATATTAATAAACAAGGTGCAAAATAAGCTGAATAATCACCATTAAAAAATATATGCATAATCAATATCTAAAAACTTATACCCATTGCTTTAATGTCAGTACCCATCAATGATGTTATAGACTGTATGTGTTGAGGAGGCTACAAAGTGATCAAATACTACATTGTTAAGGTCAAGATTGTTGTCTATATCACACACTTTCATGAAAATACAAAAAAAAAGAAAGAAAGCAAATAATATCCAACCAAAACATGATGTTATTATGAGTATGTATACAAATATTAAAACCATAAATTTGTAATCATATCTGGGGACTGTTGTAATGAAGCTAGAATGTGAGCAGTCATTTTAAGAAAATCTATTTCTAAAACAGATTCAACCTTTGACATGTGGCACCGTATTGTATATTTGTACCTTGCAGTGTGCCAATTTAGTTACTCTAATGCTTCTTTCATCATTGATGAATAGCTAATGTAATATAGTACCTAGATTATATCACTGTAACTGCAAATAGGTATAAATAGTTAATCAATTACCACTAGAGCAGGCAATTTAATTTTTATACTTTTGAAAATTTCACCAATAAATGACATTCCAAAAGATTTACATTTCATTTAGAATGAACTCCCTAAAAATGTAGTTCAAAAGATGAGGTTACCCATCAGAAACCACTGTGGTCTGAATGTATACACACTATGGAGTGAAGACACCTGTAGACATGGCCTCATGTACATGTTATAACAGTTGCTTCAAACTAGTTTATTAAATGTTTATGACTTCAATTTTCTAGCAAAGTTTTGGAAACTAACAAAAATTAAATTTGTTGTTTAAGTGGCAGCTGGTTTAGAGTTTTTACCTATTTATAGTCTAGGTATTCCTACCAGTTAAATTTAACTATGTGCTTCCTGCAGTGTTCTTTTGAAGTCATATGGCCAAAATACATGGTGTAATGACCAAGAAGGGCAAAAAATACATTGCATATTTCTCTTCATCAAAACATGCACAATTTCAAGTATGAATACACTGTATATGAATATAATACATTCAAACTTGTATTATTTTTTGGGTCAAAAATCAAATTTGCATCAAGAAAGATCATCCTTTAATTAAGGTAAGTAATATTCATAAAGTGTAAAAGATATATCCTACATTCCTATTATGAATGCATATGAAAATGTGCCTTCTAAGTGTTAACAAGAAGACCAACCCCATGATCTTCTTGAACTTGTGACCGAGAATCTATAGCATACACTCCCATTCATCACAACCTATTTAATATTTATTTTTAGAATCATACAAATAAATACATTATTTAAACTTGCATTATTCAAAAGACAGAAATGTTTACCTTAGAACAATACTGCATCTTAATCCAAGTTTCTAATTTTGCAAGAAGTTCTCCCACATCTACCATACTGTCTGCTTACCAATTTGTCAACATGCTGCTCAAGCAAGATTGTCAAAAAATTCCCAGGCATACAGTTTGTTTTAAAATTCTTCGGGAGAATTTTTTCCATACACAAGACATTGTATACACATTACATCCAATTCAGTGTTGTTTCTCTTCAACATAATAAATTAAACTGAAAAATGTCAAAATTTAATATCACACAAATAATGATATTTCTTTCATTATCTTTTGTTTCAGATATGAGTAAGCCTGATAGAGGGAATGCATTACTAAATGCTTTCATTATGTGCAGAAAACAGGTGCTGCAATTAGGCAAGTTGCAAGACTGTATGGTGTGCCAGAATCGACACTTCATTCCAGGATACAAAAACTTGCATTGTTGCAGTGGAAAGTAGGTTATCCAACAATCTTTTCTACAGCTGAGGAGTTACAGCTGGCTGACCACTGCAAAAAAATGTCCAGGTATGGTTATGGGTACTGCAGGTGACAAATTCTTGACATGGCAGCAAACAGGACTAAGGCCACTGGTATGAAATTTAAAACTCATAAGGACTGGTACCATGGATTCTTCGATTTCCTTACTTGACAGTACCAAGGCCCAAAAAGAGGGACATTAAAAACAGATGTTGCAGCACCAATGTCATGAACTATTTTAAGGCACTATAAATTATTTTAGATAAGTATCAGCTAAAAAATAAACCTCAGCAAATATAGAATGTGGATGAGATTGGAATAACATTTTATCACATCCCACCCAAACTAGTCACAGCTAGAGGCTATGGGCCTCTTGCTGTAAAGGCTGGTTGAAGTTCCACAGTGATATTAATTGTGGAAGGCAACACTCTTCGTGAAACCATTCCATGATATGTTATATATAAAGGCAAAGACTCACTCCAGATCTAGACGTTTATCACAAATTAAGTTTGCAGTAACAGCAACAGGTTAATCAACATCTGAGACATTTGTGGATTGTTTTGAAATTCATTTTTATGCATGTAATGACCAGGCCATGCCTCTTATTGTACGATGGTCATACAACCCATATTACAAAAAAAAAAAAAATCTGACCAGAATAATATTCAAATTTAACACAACAATGAATATTTATTTTTTGAGTAAAGGTGCATACATGACTTCGTTGACGTATACTCGAGTTTCTGAACCTAATTCCTGTCAGAAACAACAATAATCTAGTTTCTGTTTTAAATACGAATAATATTATCAACAATAACAATAAATGAACTATTAACAGTATGGATCATTCAGTATTCTTACTCTTTCCAAAGCAAGTAATTCACGCGTCTTAAATTACGCTTTGGACGTTGCCAAGCACAAGCCGGATTCTTTTGAGCGTCTCCTTAACATAGAGAAGGATGTATTTTCCTTTTTTATAACAAAAGTGTTTTATTGACATGGATCAAATTTTTTTCTTTTCGGACTGGTTCTAGATATATATTTTCTTTGGAATGTGGGCTCCAAACTATAAATGGATCAGAGCTATCGTAAAGGATAGCCTGATTCCCGGACTTTGTAATATTTCTATATATGGAACCAGGTAAGTCAACAGAAAGGACCCTAGGATGTGCGGGGACCAAGGCAGCAAGCGATGAGCGGGGCTTCAAGCAAAAGAATTGCATTGCGGAGTTGATTTCCGGCAGCAGCGCGGGGCTTCTTGAAAGCGCGGGGCCCAAGGCGTTTTTCCTCGTTCGCCTTTCCCTAGAGCTGGGCCTGTAAGTTAGGGAACTAATCTAAGTGAAAGTACGTATGTAGGTATCACGGTACCAGTTGTTTTTCCATAGACCTCAATGCTAATGTTTTGTGAAATAAATATACTTTCTATCCTACCTCAGCATGCATGTCACCCACTGTCATAGAGAACAATGTTAGATTGTCAATTTGACAAGGACAGAACCAGGTACTCCATTGCATTTAAGAGAGATAACTCTGCTGGAGCTAGACAGGGGTAAGAGTTATCTAGTTACACCAGACACATTTTCAGTCATGTGTACCACATTTTAAAAATCTCATAAAAAATACAAAATGTGATATAGTTATGAATTAACATAATCTCACATGTTGCCAAGAGGCTCAACTTTTTTTTAAGCCTAACAGAAAGTACAACTGTTACATAATGCACCAATCACAGCTAGTTTTGTGGTTTATTTATGAATGCAGTGTTCCTACACCTTAAGCTCCGCCCACCTGGAGGTGTACAATTGGTACCGTTATACCTAAAGCCAACCTTAATTTTTTCAATAATCTGTGATATAGCTGGTTTGTTGACTGTCAACAAACCAACATGCAATGGAACACAGATTTCACTTCTGGATCAACACCAAGACCGTATTACTCACTGTACACTGTCGCCGAAACACACACACAGACAACCACACCATAAGCTCATATTCTAAAAAATAAACAAATGCCTTTAAATCCATATCAAGAATGCCTAAATCGAACTCTTGTATCACCAACAAAAAAACGGAGACAGGAAAAAATGCTCTAAAAATAGACTGGGACTACATTCGTAAACTATTAATTGTAACCTGACGCTGGAACTATTAATTGTGACCTGATGCCATGTGTTTGAAACATGTGCTTTCAATTCCGCACCAATGAGTCTGGTGCTAAATTTAGTAATGAGTGTTCCAAACTCAAGACTGTTAAAGGACTGAAATTCCATCAATAAAAAACAATGTCTCTATTTTTTTCACCTACAACTAGAATAAGCTCTCAAAAGATTCTTTTTCCTAAAACGTAACTTACATTATTAACCAATCCTGGTCAGCCAAACCCATATATACACCCATTTCCAGGCTGGTTACCATTTTCCATACAATTAGTACTGTGTCTCTTACATTAATAATCACGCATAAATGTATCGTCTTAAACTAGTGATCTTTAAATCTTAAACAAGCATTACGTTATACTTTTAAAATGTAATCTACACTAATATAGCTACAATAAAGAAAAATAAGGACAAGACAAAGGTGCAAAATAGGCAACATTATGCTGCTGTTTAAAAGGGACAGAATGGATCTAGAACAACAGCCAGTGTCGATTTTGAAATGCAGATAAATTATTTAAAAAACATTATTGATTGCTATGTCTTATCATAATCTATATTTGCAAGTATTAATATTAATTAAAGAAGTGGTGGGAAGTGAAAAAGGGGTGGATAATACCCCTCCATATGGGTGTGCATGTGCCTTGCTGGGTTAGAATTAGGGGATTTTTCAGATAAAATATTTAAACAAACCAATGATGTCATAAAATGATCGATCTTTCAGCACAAGCAAAGCCACATAATCACAATTTTATGGATCAGTGTACGCAGAAAATTGGACTCGCGTGTGTTAGGTTCAGTAGTCTGTATAAAGGGACCCATAATTTAATTTTCGGGGTGGGGTAGGTGGAATTTTTTAAGAAAAAAAGAAAATATTGATGTAATTTATATGAGAGAAAAAAGACAACACTAAAAAACAATTAAATTAGTTGACATTTTTTATGTTAAGCAGAATAAAAAAAAAATAAATAAACAGTCCGACTCCATGGAAATCCCAATCTCGCCCCATTCCCATCACAGAAAATTCAATAATTGTGGGTCCCTAATCAGTGTATGCCAGACAGCTCCATGGGGTCCATAGAATGATCTTTATGGAAGAAAAGGGGTCTTTTGGGGGCAGCCATGATTATAAAAAGGATACCCACACAATTGTCTTATAAAGACATAAATGTTTCTTAAAGCAATGACCTACCAACCCACCCCTGAAGGTTTATTCTGAAACTCCTGTTTGACAAGTCAAGTCATTCCGAATTAAATCTCAAAATGGCCCGGACAAAGCAGACTTAATTTGGAGAAGAAGGAATCATGGAATATTGTACGTAAAAATACAAAATCAACAATTGGATATACAAAATATGAGAATTCAGGACGGAAACAATACAAAGTTTACTCTCAAGTTAACACAAACTCAGTGCACGAGACGCACGAGCAAAGATGGCGACAAGCAGAGAAATGACCGAACTGGAAAAATACTTTCACACAGAAAGAATTGATACAACAGAAGGATCATACTTGAAATGTACATATAAAAAGGAAACGCAAGAAATAGATATAACAAGAATACCAGCAGATCGAAAACCAACAGTAAGCGGAGTGATGGCAGCGTTAAGCATAAGGAATACAGATTGTATAGACCTAGCAGACAGCATGAATACGAATGGGAACGGAGGGTTTATACTAAGACCAAATTTAGGGACTGAACCAATTATGCCATATGGGGAAATGGAAATCGTAGGGGGAATAATTATCATTAAAAAAACCGGAACCATTTCTGAGGAAAATCAAAAAGAGGACATGAGAACTACACATAGTGAATATACCAATGGAAATTCCACTGGAAGCCACGGTAGAAAAATTCCAAAAGAAATTCCAAACCAAAGTAATCAGAGCGAGATTGGATACTATCCCTGGATACAAAATAAAGAATGGGAACAGAATACTGGAGATAGAAAGTGAAAGACTATATACCATCAAAAAAGTATTCTTTTTACATGGGTTCTTAGCAAAAACGTGGTACAAAGGATGTATTTTCCACAGGAAATGCCATAAATGTGGGAAAGTGGGGCACACACCCAAGAGATGCCGAATAGAGCAAGAACTAACGAAACAACAGCAACAAGTACAACAGACATGCCACATGAGTGAGATAACAATATTTTCAAAACAGACAAAACAGAATCAAGCAGGAGAGAAAGAGAAAGAAAAGGAGAAACAGGAAAATCGACAGCAAATGACAAAAACAAAATGACAAACAGCAACAACAACAACAACCGTCAGGGAAAGAAAAAGGGACACAAGAGTATAGACAACAAGTGAACCAGCAACAGATCCAACAACAACCAAAGAGCAAACAACAACAACAACCAAGTGGTAAACAAAAACAAAACCAACAAGAAACGGAAGGGAAAAAAAACAGAGGCAGAAAGAAAACAAAACCAACAACAAAAGCAAATAATATCAACAACTAAGGCAATACGAGATCAACAACAACAACAACAAAATCAAAAAGCAGTAATACAAGAAGAACAACAGAAACAGAAAATCCATCAAATGGAAGTAGTAAATAAACAGAAGAAGGAACAGAGAAAGGGGAAAAAAGCGAGGAAATCCTTGAATAAAGAACTTGGAAAAGACATATCAAAATCAACATCGGAAGAAAGTGAAAGACCTAGGAAGAAAAAGTACAAGCTATCACGAGAGGAGGAACTAGAGGAAACACATTATGGAATCAGTGAGATAGAGGATGAGACGATCCAACGATATCTATTTGACGAAGACGAATTACAGGAAGAAAAGGAACTATGGGAATAAGATAACAAAAAACAACACCAAAAATGACAGTGATTCTCTATGAGAACGGGGAATATATATATATATATATATATATAT